>JAODPA010067192.1:0-33546 GCA_025585075.1 Nepenthes mirabilis
CTTTATACCTGGCTTTCGGGCGGAATCAGACTCTCGGGCTCGATCTCCCTTCTTCTCTCTCTAAAATCGGTGCCTCCTATCTCCTCAAACCCTCAGTCCCGTGCAAAAAATGGGAGAAAAGAGGGCGCGGCGCATATTTATAATGCGCCTGCCGCTCGAGCGCGCCTCGAGCGGCTGGCGAGCGGCCTCGGTTCTGCTTTCCTCGCTCGAGCCAAGGCTCGAGAGCCCAGAAGGCGCAAGCCTACTGGCAGGGCTTCAGCAGCCCGGACCCGAAAGATTTTCCCAATTTTTCTTCCGATACCAAACCTTAATCATCCCATAAGTTTAATATTGATCATTAACATACTAATCACCTCATAATTGTCGGGTTCACAAATCCGGAACCTCACAGGCCCAATATGCCGGGTTAAAGGCATTACCGCCCGCCCCTGATAGTAGAATAAGAGGACCAGCCTTAAATTGTGTAGAGACTACACAATCCTTTCTCAATTTGTCTGCTTCCATCCAATCCCTAAAGATAATTAACTTTTCAGCATGATTTTGAAGGCAAAATAATTAAGAAGAAAATCAAGGATATTGGAGTGATAACTCGAGTATTGCCCTTGGGCCACGGGGGAACCTTTGGTGGTATCTTTAGACTATGGCCCTGTATGCCAGGTTAAAGATATTACCGCCCACCTTAGGGAGTAGAATAAGAGGGTTGGCTTTAGATTGTGTGGAGATTACACAATCCTTCCTCGATTTGTCCGCTCCTATCTAGTCACTAAAGATGATTGAGTTTTCAACATGATTTTGAAGGCAAAGTAATTAAGAATAAAACAAATGACATCTGGATTTAAAGTAGACCGGTACCCATAAAAACGTCTTCAGCTCATGTTTTATGTTCATATATACATTATGCTCCTATCTCGTTTCTTTTGATTTTGTTTTAAAATAATAATTATACATGTCTTTGTTTATTTGTACTTTATTGAGCAATTGGCTCACTCCTTACTGTTTTTCTTACCTTCAGACGAGCAAGAGTTCATGCCGGATGAGAAAAACTAGAGTTGGATGCACTATCTAGGTTTGGGAGGCCGATCTGAATTCATGTAGCAGTTTATGGATCGACTTTTGATGTATTTTTGGTCATTTTGGAGACACTTTGTATAAACGATTTCGCTGTGTAAATTAATAGATATTTGTATGCTTCCGTAGGGCATTATGGTTTAAATATTTTGGTTCCTAGTGGCATTTCTTATGGCATTGCTTTCGCTTCAGGGGCAGCCAACCTAGATACAACCGACTCAAATGAAGCCAACCTATATAAGGCCGACCTAGATATCTGGCCAGCCTAGATGAGGCCGACTTATTGATCGGCCAGTTTAGATCCTGGGTATATTATTGTAATATATTACATAGTTATTTACATTTGCCTTATTACTCTATTTATAGTTAGATATTGACGGACATAAACAGTAGCCTATTCAGAAATCTGATCCGTCACACCGCAGGCTGTAGGGAACTTCATCTTTAAGTGCGGGATTGATTTTACGGCCCCGAATGCAGTTAGACAGGGCCGACCTAGGATGGCATTCTAAACTGAAGGCAAGTTAAGCTTCAAGAATGTCAATACGCAGGATGCCGTCCTGGGGTATGTTCCCAAGGTAACTTCCAACTGGATAGTTCCTTAAACGGGTATCGGTTAGTTATCCAGTCCGTAGAGGGGCCCTTTGACCAATCTTAGTTGACTCTTTTTTAACCCCAATTTATAATTGAAAAAAAATCGTTTCAATTAGTAATCGACAGTATCATCTGAAATAAGTGTAGATACAACCAGAGGGTCAAAGTAGGGAGTCATTACATGTAACATATTTTCTTTGGTAAAACTAATGACATCATTCCTAGTTTCTACCCTCGATTTCTTTGAAGTAGTCCTAAGTTGGTCCGAGGGGTGGTCCAGTCAGGTTGCCACCATATTGACCACTCTGGTGTGACTCAGTTCCTTGGCTGTCACTACTCTGTCCTTTCTTCACCTGCTCTGCTAGGCCCTTGCTCCAAGTTTCATAAGAACTTGGTCAGTTGTCATATGATGAAATGGATGCTTTTTTTTATAGCTTTCGCCAATGACCATACAAAACAAAGCCTATGAAAAATCACATAAAGTTCTTAGGAGAAATGGACAGAGTTTTTCCTAAAATTGGATCAAACTAAAACATGCAACCTATTCATATCAAGGAAAGATACAAATATAGAATTCTGTGCATATTCATAATTCCTACACAGGATCAACAGACGCCATGATTTCATCCATGGCTCCAATTTATCAATCCTATCCATTATACTAAATTTCATACAAGAGATACCGTCTAAGACTTATATATATATCCAAAAAGAAGATAGCAGAAGCAGTTATTTAAATCTGCAAAAGCATAACTCATTGTTCCAACAAAATACATAACAAACTATGACATGTCATATCTATCTACAAAATCAGGTAATTACATTCAACTATCAGAACTTTCAAATCTGCAACAGGCTCTTAAGCTCTCAAAAATCATCCTTGCTAAATTTTGCCTAATCTTGCTCGTCCGGAATCAATTCTACAGTTTCATCTGGGAAGAAAATTAACAGAGTGAGCCGAAACCTAACAAGGTATCAAAAATATGCAAGGTAAATCTTTCATGTAAAAATGCAATACAATAAAGAAAATATCATAGCATATAAAAACACGAAAGCAACAAGGCAAAGGTCATAGAAACATTAGCAAAGTATAAATCGATATACAAGTGTCGAAATTCATAAATCAGTTCCAATTTCAATCGTTCTTCCAAATTTGACTTTATTCTTCAAAGGGACCTAAACTAGTAGACCCTACTAGCCGAGGGGGCAAATAATCAAGGATAAATTATGTTCACTCCACACAATTGAACACAATTTAAGGACAAGGTTTGAAATTTCGTGTCCATCTCCATTCGATGTCCAGGTTCAAGGTTTAAATTTCTATCCTCTAATTGCGTCCCGAAAAAGGGCAGACCACGTATTACTCTATGGACAGAATTATCCTCAATTACTACCGTAACGTTCTAAATCATGTCGGAGAACCTTATCTGACTGTTTAATAGTTCTACGTTTGATTTTCTTACTAATTAATTTAACTTAGAGCATTTTGTTCATAATTCATGATCAAATTTCATCATATCTAAGGCCAAAACAAAGTTCTTACAATCCATCTTCCGGACAATTTCAAAGGGCCTTCATAATTTGACATAACAATTCCATGCGAGGTTTTCAGATACAAGTTGTCTATTAAATTTTAACAAATCACCAAATAGCATTCAAATTTCAAGATTCAAAGTTTCTAGACATAAATCCCCAAATTTTCGTGCTAGGATTTCATGCGAAACTTCCGGATGTAAATCGAGCATAAAACATGGCCAAATCACAAAATCGAAGTCAAAGTTACAATGCATGTACAAAATCATGAAGCTTAAAACAAAAATCAAGAGATTCATGCATTTTCATGACAAATCTTAAGGAATGAGGGTTTTAGAGCATGAACAACAAAATAAAGATATTCAAAAGTGGTAAAAATGAAAAACAAGGTCCGAGGTATATTTGCCTTAGCACAATCTACAGTTACTCGTACTTTGATCAGGGTGAAACGGCCAGATTTTCCCTTCTTTTCCCTCTTTTTCCCTCTTTTCTTCTCCTCCTCTTTCTCTCCTCTTCGTGTTTTCTAGTTCTCTCTCCTCCAAAACCCCAAATTCCCCTTTTAAAAACGAAGAAAAAAGTTCACATGGCTTACCCGAGCCCTGACGCTCGAGCACCTAGCAAGCAAGCGTTGGGTGCCCTTCATTTTTCAGCTTCGCAAAACGGTGCTTGCCTCGCTCCTTGAGCGCTTTGGCAAGCGCACTTTTCGTGCGTTCCGTACCCCCACCTCACCACGGCGTCCAGCGAGCCCAGGTCCCAGCCTAACTCTCGTAAAATGGCGCTCGCTACATGCTTGAGCACTGCAGCAAGCATGCGCAGCCTGGGGCATTCAAAAATTGGTGCCTACTGGGCACCTCGAGCGCCTAGCGGGCGCCCCTCCTGTTTGCCCTCTTATGCTTCCAATAACAATTTTATTTTATTAATCCTAAGCCTAATTATTATTATTGTCAACTTAATTAATCTCTAATTATTATGTTTCGGGTTCGGGATCTCACAACTCTCCCCCACTTAAAGAAATTTTATCCTCAGAATTTAGATGAAACTATATATATCAAGGAAACAAGGGGGATATTTGCTCCGGATCTCCTTTTCACGCTCCCACGTTGCTTCTTCAGGTAAATGATTCTTCTAAAGCACTTTCACCAGAGAAATAATCTTTGTACGCAATCTCTAATCCTTTCGATCCAAAATCTACATCGGCTCTTCAACATAGGATAAATACTTGTCAATTGTCACGAGCTTGTATTCAATAACGTGCATGGGATCGTGGACATACTTTTGAAGTATAGATATATGAAACACATCGTTTACATCCGCCAGATTAGGTGGCAATGCCAACCTATAAGCCACCTTCCCAATTTTCACCAAAATCTCAAAAGGGCTTATGAACCACAGCTTTAGTTTTCTTTTCACCCCAAATCTGAATATTCCCTTAAAGGATGACACCTTCAAAAAGACATAGTCACCCTGTGACAGAACGGATCTCTTTTTTTTTTTGACTCCGTCATTTCGAACAGAAATGGGAACCCAAACTAAACCAGTTATGTATAACATAGGATCACAGATGCCATCTAGGACCCATATACTTTTAACCATAAGAAACATAGTAGAAGTTACTCTAACATCTTGCGGAAACATTCATATTCATTCCAAAGTGTTCATTTCCGAATACACAATAAAAAACGTCTAGCTATAAAAGTTCATAAATTACAAACAAGTCATTACAATAATATTCTCCAAAATAAGCTTCTGAGTCTTTAATAATTTTTCAGACAAGCTCTAATCACTCCAACTCGTCAGGCGCAAGCTCTAAAGTCTCATCTGAAGGGGGGAAAACATAAAACAGTGAACCGAGGCCCAGCAATGTACATGCAGATATATAGTAAAATATGTATGCGGAACATATTTAAGCAAAACAGATACTATTGCACATAAAGTTACAAATGCCATAAGGAAGTGATTCATACATAAACGTATCCAGAACTATTAGAAAATATAAACGGTCCTTGAAAATCCGAAATTAATGTACTCATATTTCAGAAAGTAGAAGTCGGTCTTAGTTTCATATTTTACAGAAATCTCATCCTTATCAGTAAAGGACCCTACTAGTAGACCCTACTAGCGAAGGGGGCGACTAATTGAGGATAGATTATGTACATCTCTCCACAATCAACGGCATTAAACAGAACAGATGATCTCACGAGATCCTTCCCCTATCAAGTGGGGGTGCCGGCCAGAACAGAACAGAAGCTACCTTCCTTATTGTAACGCCATGAGGAGGGGCGAACTACATATAACTCCATGGATAAAATTATCCTCGATTACCACCATAACATTCTAAGGCATGTCGAAGAACCTAACCTGATTGCATATCAGTCCTTGGTCCAAAATAACAGAATAGAAATCCAATAACAGAACAGAACTTTTTTTTTCTTCTTATTGCTTGCTGAAAATCATTTTCAGTATCAATCGAAAACATCACTATTAATCCTTCAGAGATTGTGTACAGATATCTTAAAGCCGGTTCAAAATTCATATACTTCAGACCGATTTTAAATCATAAAACTCAATTCAAAAGTCATATTTTTAAAATATCATACAAGGCCGGTTACATTTTCTTATACAGGAAGGCCAGTTCAGATTCTATGCTTTAAGTTGCTGGTTTAGATTTTCATGCTTGAAGTGGCCGGTTTAGATTTTCACATCAAGGGAGCCGATTTCATTTTCATAATATAAAGCTGGCTGGTTGTGATTTCATGTTAAGGCCGATTTGGGTTTCTCCTTGAGGCAGGTTCTAAATACTAGGCAAAAAGGGCCGATTTGGATTTCATCATGCAAAGGGGCCGAACTTGATTTTATCATGCAATGGCCGATCTTGATTTCATGCAAAAAGGGTCGGTTTGGATTTCATCATGCACAAGGGGCCGGTTTGGATTTCATGGCATAATTGCCGATTTCAATTTCAACATGCAAGCTAGTTCCGATTCCAAACATACAAGGGCTGGTTTCCGATTTCAAACATGCAAGCCGATTCTGATTTCAAACATGCAAGCCGGTTCTAATTTCAAACATGCAAAGGGCCGATTTCGATTTTAACAAGCAAAGGCTGGTTTCGATTTCACCATGCAAGATGCCGGTTTCGATTTCAACATGCAAGATGCCAGTTTCGATTGCCGGTTTTGATTTCAACATGCAAGGGGCCAGTTTCGATTTCAACATGCAAGGGGCCGATTTCGATTTCAACATGCAAAGGGCCGGTTTCGATTTCACCATGCAAGATGCCGGTTTTGATTTCACCATGCAAGATGCCGGTTTCGATTTCAAGATGCAAGATGCCGGTTTCGATTTCAAGATGCAAGATGCCGGTTTCGATTTCAACACGCAAGATGCCGGTTTTGATTTCAACATACAAGATGCCGGTTTCGATTTCAACATGTAAGAGCCAATTTCAAATTCATGCAAAGGAAGGCCGATTTCATTTTTTTTCATGCTTAAGTGGCCGATTGACGCTTACAATGCCGATTTCATTTTTTTGTCCAAATCAGTAGAAAAGAGAGAACACGAACTAAACATGAAATCAGAAGGAAAACTTGCAGTTCTTACTTTGAAAACGGAAGTATGAAATTTAAAACTTAACGTCCAAAGTAACTTGCCTAACAGTCGGTCGTCCAATATTACCGTCTGAAGTTTTGCTCTCCTCCACTTCTTCCTTACTGCTTGCATTTGCCTTTGCTACATTCAACCGACGTTGGGTTTTTATAAAGGAGGGGTTTGGTGGAGTAAGTGGGGTAAGTCACTTACTCCCGTACTTGTTTTCAGGGGGTAGGTGGAGTAACCAGGTTGGTTTACTTATTTCATTTGGTCACCGCCTAGTTGCGCCTAGTTGGATTCTAACTGAACAATAAAGTTTACTTTTGTCTTAGTTACCATTAATTTAATTCAGGCTAATTGCTCCATTTTCATGCCAGCGGCCCACTCTTTGCTGGCCAGCCTTTTTGGGCCGGTTGTATTTTTCATCAAACGGGTCGATTTTGGATTCAATGGAGGAGGCCGGTCCACTTTTCATTAGGGAAGGGCCGATCTTGATTCATAGAAGGGAAGACGGGCTTGATTATAAGGCCAGACTGGATTTTCATGGGAGGAAGCCGGTTTGGATTTCTATGTATGCAGGCCGGTTAATATTTTAAATTCCAATTTGAGCATTTAGATTTTGGATCTCACACACCCACCTCAAATCTCAATTTCGTCCTCCTCCGGTCTACATAACTCTTTTGTCTACTTTGAGTAACTTTTAGATTCTCGTGAATCAGTCTAATCTTCTTTGTCATTTCCTTAACAATTTCAGGATCTAAAATTCTCTTGTCTCCGGTCTCCTCCCAATGAATCGACGACCTACGTTTTCTCTCGTACAGGGTTTCGAATGGTGCCATGCCTATGCTTGCTTGACAACTGTTATTATAAGCGAACTCTGCTAAGGCCAAATAATTGTCCCAAGTTCCCTTCATGTCTAACACCAAAACCCTTAACATGTCCTCTAGGATCTGAATCGTACGTTCTAATTGACTGTCAATCTGGGGATGATACGTTGTACTGAATTTTAATTCCATCCCCAACTCCTTACACAAACTTTCTCAAAAGCTCGAAACAAAACGGGGATCCTTATCAAATACAATCGAAGCAGGCACACTATGAAGCCTAATAATTTCATTCACATACAATTGAGCCAATTTATCACGACAGTATGTCGCCTTGATCGCCAAGAAATGGGCTGATTTAGCCAGCCGATCGATAATAATCCAAATGGCGTCATGGTTCTTGTTAGTTCTTAGCAAACCTGACACAAAATCTATAGCAATAGTTTCCCATTTCCAACTCAGGATCGGTATCGGCTATAATAATCTAGATAGTTTTTTCCTTCCAACCTTCAATTGTTGACACATAAGACATTTATCTACATAAGCCGTAATATCTCGTTTCATATTTCTCTACCAAAATATTTTCCTTAAATCCTGATACATTTTATTCGTTTCCGGATGAATTTTATATCAAGATCAGTGAGCTTCCTTCAAGATTTTCTCCTTCAACTTTTTATCATTCGGTACACATAAACAATCTTTAAATCTCAATACTCCATCAGCTTGGATGTTAAAATCAATTCTAGAGTCCTTATTCAAATCACCCACAATATCCATAAGAAAGGAGTCATTTATCTGCTTTTCTTTAACCTCATTTATCACCTCCGACTGAACCTGAAGGTATGATAAAATCATCTGATCGCCCCGAATATACCACTGAATATCACATTGCTTCAAAAAATCTAACATCTCCATCTGTTTTATCTGAAGACTTGTCACAAAACTTGATCGGTCGCTCAAAGTATCGGCAACTATATTAGCATTTTCAGGTTTGTACTGGATCTCACAGTCATAATCCTTCAGAAAGTCAAGCCATATCCTTTGCCTCATATTGAGCTCCTTCTGCGAAAATAAATATTTTAAACTTTTATAGTCCAAAGAGATAAGAAATTTCTCACCATAAAGATAATGCCTCCAAATTTTTAGGACAAATGCCACCGCGGCTAACTCCAGGTTATGAGTTGGATAATTCTTCTCATGCACCTTTAATTGTCTAGACCCATAAGCTACTACTTTGCCATGTTGCATCAATACACAACCCAAACCTACCATGGAGGCGTCACAATATACCATAAAACCATCTGATCTCTCCAGAATAATCAACACCAGAGCGATCGTCGGACGATCCTTTAATTCCTAAAAACTCTGATCATAATCCTTAGTCCAATCAAATTTCACCTCTTTCTTTACTAAGCGGGTCAATGGTATAACTATCTGAGAGAAATTCTCTACAAATCACCTTTAATATCCTGTCATACCAAGAAAACTTCTAACTTCAGTTACTAATGTTGGTCTACTCCAACTAGTAACCGCCTCTACCTTCTTTGGGTCTACAGCAATGCCTCCGTTCGAAATCACATGTCCCAAAAATTATCACCTATTGCAACCAAAACTCACATTTATTCAATTTGGCATACAGCTTCTCCTCGCGAAGTACTTGGATAACAATCCTTAAATGAGTCTCATGCTCCACATAACTCTTAGAATATATCAAGATATCATCAATAAATACTAGCATAAATTTATCTAGATACAATCCAAACATCCGATTCATTAGGTCTATAAAAGCAGTAGGAGTATTCGTAAGACCAAATGGCATCACAAGAAATTCGTAGTGGCCGTACCTCATCCGAAAAGTAATCTTCGCCACATCCTCCTGCTTAATTCTCAACTGATGATATCTGAATTTTAAATCAATTTTTGAAAACACCTGAGATCCTTGTAACTGGTCAAACAAATTATCAATACGCGGCAATGGATATTTATTTTTAATCGTAATTTTGTTCAATTCACGATAGTCCACACGGTCGCAGGGACCCATTCTTCTTCCTTAAAAACAGCACCGGTGTATCCCATGGAGATACACTCGGTCTAATGAAGCATTTATCTAACAATTCCTACAACTACAATTTTAGCTCTTTCAATTCAATGGGTGCCATGCAATAAGGTGCTTTAGAAATTGGAATAGCGCATGAAATAACCTTAATCTCAAATTCAATCTCTCTATGAGGAGGTAACCCAGACATCTCCTCTGAAAATACATCCTCAAAGTTACATATAATCAAAATGTCCTTCGCCGATACACTGTGACTCCCAATGGTGCTGGCATATGCTAGATAAGTACGGCATCCACTTTTCACCAAATGCTTGGCATGCAAAGTAGAAATCAATACAGGCATCTTCTTCCTCCTAATGACTTGAAAGAAAAAGGGTTCCATTTCAGGAATATCAAAACAAACTCTGTTTAGGAAGCAGTCAATACTGGCATGATATTTTGCTAATCAGTTTATCCTCAAGGTAACATCAAAATCACCTATATCCAACAGCACTAAATCCACCATCAAGCATTTCTGATTCACCTCAACCACACACTCCGGATACATAATACTAATAACTACTGAAGATCTAGTAGGGGTCAATACAAATAAGGAATAATCCGAAATATTAGGGGTGGACATAATATAGTATGCAAATTGTGGGAAAATAAAAGAATGTGTAGATCCAGTATCAAATAAAATAGAGGCTGAAACTCCACAAATAAGAAGGATACCTTCAATCATGTTCAGAGACGTTTCAGGATCCTATACCATCACCGCAAAAGCCTTAGCCACAACAGTTGGCTTCTTTGCTTCAAATCTCTTAGGCAATGAACAATCTTTCATCAAGTGGCCCTGTTGTCCATAGTTGAAACATGCCCCAATCGCCTTAAAACAGGGTCTCCCAGCATGCTTTTTCCCATAATAAGCACAATCAGTAACCGACGCTTAAGAACCCGTCACTGACTGGACTTCAACCATGCTCTTCCCTTTAGCTGCTGTCATTGCCCTTTTGGATGGCCCTGAAGGCCCCACATTAGATCTCATACTAAAACTTGCCCGGCTAGCGGCTCTCTTAGTAAAGAATTTCTCTGTCTCCAGTTACTTCTCATATATTAGGGTTCAATCTAAGATATCAGCATACGTTTGAAGCTTTTGAGTCACCAATTGCCTTCTAATATCCTCCCTCAGTCCCTACTAAAACTTCTTCGCCTTCCTCAATTCATCCTCCACAAAATACGACACATATTGGGATAATTCAATAAATTTGATGTCATATTCTGCTACAATTTGATTTCCCTACCTAAGTCGTATAAATTCTTGCTCCTTTTGATCCTAAAGTCTGGAAAGGAAATACTTTTCCATAAAGGCTTCTTCAAATATTCCCCAAATAATCTCATCATCGGGCACACCTGATGCCCTCTTCTACATGGCCCACAGCTATCAGTTTCACCATCTAGCTTATACACCGCAAACATGACCTTTTCTCGATCAGAGCATTGGATCACCGTAAAAAACTTCTTCATCCTCCGGATCCAAATATCCACCTTCACCGAATCAGGTTTACCAAAAAATTTAGGCACTCTCTCTGCCGTAAACCTATCATAAGTTGTTGGAGCAGGATTTACTGAAACTAGCTCAGGTGCAGAAACCGGAGCCATATAATGATGCTCCATCGATTCAACAATGTTTGTCATTCTCCCTAAAAAATTCACGTACTTCGCTTCTCGATCGTGGGGAATACTAGCACCTCCGCGGTTATTTCTTCTGCCTCTTCTACTAGCCATCTTATATCCTATAACTAAGAGCAATCTCAACATTAATAAACCTCAAGAAACTAGTTTAGAGGAAAGGGGATAACAATAATTCAATATAAATCAAGACTAGCCTAAGGGTTAACACCTAAACACCCTATCTAATCCTAATTATCCTCAACCTATTCCTACTTAAACTTAAACCCAAGCTTCCGCTTTATGATCGATCAATCTTAAGGCATCTCCTTTCACTGATATCAGCTGTGATGGAACAGATTTTTTTTTAATATCTTCCGTTGATGGCCATACAAAACAAAACCTAAGAAAAATCACATAAAGTTCTGAGGAGAAACGGGCAGAGTTTTTCGAGAAACGGGCAGAGTTTTTCTTAAAACTGGACCAAACTAAAACATGCAACCTATTCATATCAAGCAAAGATACAAAAATAGACTTCTGCGCATATTCACAATTCTTACACAAGATCATCAGATGCCATGATTTCATCCATGGCTCCAATTTATTAATCCTATCCACTATACTAAAATTCATACAAGCAATATTGTCTAGAACCCGTATATATCCAAAAAGAAGATAGCAGAAGCAGCTATTTAAACTTGCGGAAGCATAACTCATTGTTCTAACAAAATACATAATAAACTATGACATGTATATCCATTTACAAAATCAAGTAATTACATTCAACTATCAGAACTCCCAAATCTGCAACAGGATCTTAAGCTCCGAAAAATCTTCCTTACTAAGTTTTGCCTATTATTGCATCTCAGGGACCAATTCTATCCTTTCATCTAGAGGAAAAATTAATAGAGAGAGCCAAAATCCAATAAGGTGCCAAAAATATACAAGGTAAATCTTTCATGTAAAAATGCAATACAATAAAGCAAATATCATAGCATCTAAAAACATGAATGCAACAAGGCAAAGGTCATAGAAACATTAACAAAGTATAAATCGATATACAAGTGCCAAAATTCATAAATCAATTTCAATTTCAATTGTTCTTCCAAATTTGACTTTATTCTTTAAATTGACCTAAGCTAGTAGACCCTACTAGTCAAAGGAGCGAATAATCGAGGATAGATTGTGTTCACTCCACATAATCTAAGGCCAAGGTTTGAACTTTCATGTCCATCTCCATTCGATGTCCAGGTTCAAGGTTTAAATTTCTATCATCTAATTACGTCCCGAGAAGGAGCGGATAGTGTATCACTCTATGGACGGAGTTATCCTCGATTACCACCCTAACATTCTAAAGCATGTCGGAAAACCTTATATGACTGTTTAACAGTTCTAAGTTTGATTTTCTTACCGATTAATTTAACTTTTGTTCATAATTCATGATCAAATTTCATCATATCTCAAGGCCAAATCAAAGTTCTTACAATCCATCTTCTAGACAATTTTAAAGGGCCTTCATACTTTCATGCAGGGTTTTCAAATACAAGTTATCTATTAAACTTTAACAAATCACCAAATAGCATTCAAATTTCAAGATTCAAAGTTTCTAGGCATAAATCCCCAAATTTCGTGCTAGGGTTTCATACGAAACTTTCGGACGTAAATCGAGCATAAAACATGGGCCAAATCACAAAATCGAAGTCAAAGTTACATTGCATGTACATAATCATGAAGCTTGAACCAAAAATCAAGAGATTCATGCATTTTCATGACAAATCTTAAGGAATGAGGGTTTTAGAGCATGAATAACAAAATAGAGATATTCAAAAGTAGTAAAAATGAAAAACAAGGTCAGAGGTACACTTACATTAATCTAATCTACAGTTATTATTACTTTTATCATGGTGAAATGACCAAATTTCTTCTTCTTTTTATCTCTTTTCTTCTCCTCCTGTTTCTCTCTTTTTCATGCTTTCTGGTTCTCTTTCCTCCAAAACACCAAATTCCCCTTTTAAAAATGAAGGAAAAAGTTCACGTGACTTACCCGAGCCCAAGCGCTCGAGCGCCTAGCGAGCAAGCGTTGGGCGCCCTTCATTTTTCAGCTTCGTAAAACCGCACTCGTCGTGTGCCTCGAGCACTCTGGCAAGCACACTTCTCGTGCGTTCTATGCCCCCGCCTCACCATGGTGTCCAGCAAGCCCAGGTCCCAGCCTAGCTCTCGTAAAATGGCGCTCACTACACACTCGAGCGCTGCAGCGAGCACGCGCAACCTGGGGCATTCATAAATTGGCGCCTACTTGGTGCCTCGAGCGCCTAGCAGGTGCTCCTCCTGTTTGCCTTCTTATGCTTCCGATAATAATTTTTTATTAATCCTAAGCCTAATTATTATTATCATCAACTTAATTACTTCCTAATTATCATATTTCGGGTTCGTGATCTCATATGTCCCCTTCGAATAAGCCTTCAATCTATTTCTGCATGGTCCGGCAGGCTTCTGTGCTGTGACATGGAGATCAATGGTAATGACAGTATTTAGTCTGATATCCTCTCTGAGAGTTCTTGACTGACTTTGGCCACTCTCGGAATTTTTTATCCTGAAGTTACATGAGAATGTTAGTCCGAGAGTTGTTTAGAGGTGTCAGGTTAAACGATCCGAAATTCCTTTGGGCTCCCGGCTCTACCCTAGGCTGCTTCCTCAGCTCTTAGGAGTTGAAGCGATCTCCGTTTCTCTTTCTTCCACCCAACGGTCCCCAATGGAGGTGGTCCCTGCATTCTGGGCACCTCGCATTGTTGACCTCTTCAGCTGCCATATAAGCTCGGGCAATGGCTTCAATTTTGTGGAAGGTTTGAAGGTCCTTGTGGGCCAAATATTTGTAAAATTCGTCCGACTCTAAAATTGATATAAAGGTACTCAACTTCACCTCGTCAATCATCCAGGGTATCCGACTGACCTTAGCAGTGAACAAGGCTAGGAAGCTCCTCAGACTTTTGTTTGGCCCCTTCTTGATACGGATAAGGTGCCAGGGTTGTCTTTCCTTCCTCCGGTTGGAGACAAACTAAATTAGGAAGTTATCAGCAAGCTCCTTGAACATCTGAATTGAATTTGGCTGCAAGTGGTAGAACCAAATTCGAACGTCCCCTTTAAGGATTAGTGGAAAGTGTAGGCATATGGTAACCTTGCTCAAGCGGTAAAAGTTCAGTACGGTACGAAAGTGGTCTAAGTGGTCCATCGGATTAATGTTTTCGTCATAGGGTTCCAAGGTCGGCATGTTAAATTTTGAGGAAGTCGCTGCGTCCGGATCTCCATTGTAAATGGCAATTGCCTCAAATTTGCAGAGCGTTCGTTAGCGTTCCCTTTGAACACATGGTGCCATATCTTTTCTACCCGTTCCTCCACTTAAGGGGAGACTGCAGCCCTTTTTATGTTAAAGTAGGTCCTCAACCCTAAGTGGTTTAGTGAGCGGCACGAGACTAGTCGACTGCTACCGCCAGTTGGCTAAACGTTGCATGAGGCTCCCTCTCGGGCTGAAGGCCTCTACTCGTCGTGTGAGTAACAAGGATTTCGCCGCTTTGGACTCTCGTTCGATATCTTGCGACCAAGCGAGCTCTCCAAATGGGACTGAACCTTGTCACTCGAAGCTGCTCGGGTTATAAGGTCTTCCGAGCATCCTCCTTTACGGGCCAATCACTTCTTCCTTTGGCTTTTTTGTTTTGATGCCAAAGTGCGGGTAGTGGATGAAGGAGCCCCCAGCTTATGCCAACGCGCGCAAAGGGTCTGAAGCATTTGGGATATTTTATCCACCCAATTGGTAAGTGCCTATATGAAGGGCATCGGTTGCTCCTCCGCATGGCTACCCACAGAGGGGTCATCACCATGGGGGACAATGTCCTTGGCCGGAGCACTGGTATGGGTTCAGGTGTTTACCATTTTTGCTTCTATATGAATGGCGGTTACGCTTTTCATTTGCCTTTTCACAGATGGCGCCAATGATGCATCTTGAATTTAGGTTGCTGATGGATTAGGTGCAGCTTGGTCTTCGGGTTGAACTAAAATGGGTCCGATTTTCGTCATCTGTGGCTTAGATCCTACAAACCACAACTTATAAATAAGAGATCAGAGGATTGATGGAACTCGCTCCATGAGTTTATCCTCCAACGCTCAAGTTAATAATCTTCCTCAAAAGATGAAAAGATGTAGGGATGTGGAATATGTGTGATAATGCAAGAATGTAGGTTTTGAATCTAACTTGAAGGCCACACTCGGCCTGGAGCAACTTTAACGTGATGATGTGTTCGGAGAGGAGCAAATTTGATATCGAGGGAGTAAGAATTATGAAGGAATTCTTTGGAGGCTTTTTGGATTGAGAGTCGTCTCTTAAGAGCTCTTGAATGTGGGTGTTTATGGGAGTGTCTAAACGTAAATGTGAGCGGGAATGTAAGCATGTCCCTTGGAGGTTGTCTCTAGGTTTTTTTATAACCTTTGAGTTAGTTCAACCTTACTTGGGCACCAAGACTAACCATCAGTTGGTCGTACAGATTTGGCAGGCTGGCACGAGAAACGTGAGCACCGATTAGGGCAACCGTTATCAATTAAGAGGATCCATTTCTTCTTCAAGGAGACACTGGACACGGTGAATATTACAGTTGCTGTTAAGAGTGATCCATTGAATTGGAGTTGTCATTCTTGAAGAGATAACGATCATGAGCAATGTTCAAGGTACTGAGCAAACTAAGGCAAGCAATCTTCAGCGTGCAGGAAGTGTACTATGAGCCGCCTGAATTGGGCCGAGGACGACTTAGGTTGTTTGGCCAGCTAGGGTACTGTTTAGGTCAACAAAAATATTGATCAGCTCTTAAGCCTACGCACTGGATGGTCTACTGTTAACTCCATGGGCTTCCGTGTTAGGTCAACCAATTCCCCACGATCACGATCAAAAATACATTGGAGTGAGTCCCATGTAATTATTATGTTTGTAAATCAACAAACATAGCGGTTTTGTCTTCTATTTTAGGGAACCCTCCCATCCGCAATAACCCTAAGCATCTGTCTTCACCTTCTCACCTCCCGTTCAATATGTTGTCATTGTCGCTCTCTCTCTCTCTCTCTCTCTCTCTGGCTTCCTGGAAGAAGGCGGGGTAAAGCGTTGAGTGCCCCATTTGGAACTACCCATCTTTGGAAAAATTTCAGGCATTAATCAGCTTCTATTTTATATAGAAGTGCGTCCTTGCTTGGTGCGGAAGGAAACAGTGTCCGATTTCTCGCTTATGCATTCACCTGACATTACTTAATTGGTTATAGATTCTCTTTCTTTCCCATCAGTACATACGAGAAATTGGAAACTTTAGAACAATTTCAAGCCCAAGCTGCGATTGGTTGTGTCTTATTAGTTGATCTTGGTAGTGCTAGCTGCTGTATTCTCAGAGAGTTCAGCTGTCAAAGGCGGAAAAAAGGGATTCAGGATTCCAATATCTGAACCGGAATATCGGTGAAAATGATCATATAACAGATTATTCGAGGACGCGGTGAGCTCATTTGGCCGCACCGGTAACGTTTTTTTTTTTTTTTTCAATTTATCCAAAATCATTCATGATAGTTAACCAGTCCGAAGATGAGAGGGAGATCAGCCTAAAAGAGGCTGCAAATTCTTGAGCCTGTGGGAACCCAATCCCGAAAGTCTCATCCATTTTGAGGAAATGTTAATTTAGAAGAAACAGATGGCATCAACGCTGAAATTCGTAATTGAGTAACCACGTCTGTGTTGCACCGGCCCCTTTGGGTCATGCTAGTAGCTGAATTGCGGATATGACTATCATGTGATAGCACGGTCTCTGTTTGTGTGAGTTCGGATGTTTTCATGAAGTTCAATGGCTTGTTAACTTCTTGGTATTGCTTTTTCAACTGAAATCACAACTGCAGATCAATGCTGGCCAAGCATCTCTCTTTAGGATTCCTCTCGTCATTACGATTCTCATCGTCAGCAGAATCACGTGTACTTAAACCTGGAGACATTCTGCGGAAGACGAGGATGTTCTCAGATGTGGATGTTATTGAATATTCTAAGGTCAGCAATGACTCAAATCCTCTACATTTTGATCCTGAGTATGCTAGAAATGCTGGATTCCAAGATCGACTTGTTCATGGGATGCTTGTTGCTTCCTTGTTTCCTCGAATCATCTCCTCCCATTTTGTGAGTCAACCCTTGATTTGCATTTTTTCCTGGAATCTCTGTAAGACTGCAAAAGATTCCTATACTTGGATAAAAAGTTAATAGTTATAGATGGTCTATTGCTTTTCATAGGATGTAAACCTGTACAATAAGTGGTTGTTCAAAGTGTGGTGTTAATTTTGATACTCCATTAATTTTTTAACATGTCTTAATGATTCTATCTTTCTAATGGAACAACTTTTGATGAAACAATATTGATATAATAAGTAAGAATTAATAAGAAAAATTCAAAGAATGCTATCCCGTTGCTAATTTCTTTGTTTAGAGAAAGCTTTTAGGTGAGGCGCCAATGAAAAAGGTCTATTTGTACTATAGCAGATGTTTGCATTTTCAGAGAAATAGCCCTGCTTTTTAGACTCCTTGTGAATGCTAGTGCCTAGTGGATGTAAATTTATCTGGTGGTAATTAAAATGGTTGCATAATGTAGCTTAGCAGCACACTAAATATGGCAGATCAAACATCTTATACCTGTCTTTGCAATTTGAAATTTCATGTAAATGATTCCAATTATGTGATTTTTACAAATATCATTGTTTAATATGATCTTGTAAGTTGTGGAATCACGTGTTACTTGGGCCATTATTGTAGTTCAATGGTTTTCCCTTGACTCCCTGCAAGCTATATTTTACAATTAGCATCCAAAAAGAAAGAACAAAAATACAGTCAGTATACACTTGGTGAATATGCATAAACAATATAGAGTAGATTGACCTATATGATTACTCACACCGTTGAAGCTATATTGGCCCATATGTATCCTTTGTGGGAATTTGTATTAAAGTTCTAAAGGTAAAATACATGACAATGGCAAGTTGATCAAATTTAGCGTATTAGTAAGAAAAATCCTACAGGTTTAGTGCCCAAAGATTTTCTGCTTTATATTGACCTGTTATTTGTTAATTGAGGTCCTTTATTATAAACTAATTAAAATGGAATAATTTTGGAAAGCTGAAAAAAATGTTCTGCTTGTTGAAAAAGGATAACATATGATTAATGCTCTAAAGGTTTGACAAGGGAAGGCTCTAAAGATGAGGTCCCTCGACCCATTGTCATCATAGGTGCTTGTCCTAGCCAGGTCATCTCCTCAAGATCCTTATCATCTATGTTAAAGTCAAATTTGGCCATCAAATTTTTACAATGGGTATTTTTTTATCTTCAATCAGCTGTTTTTGAAAATATTGTCCCAAATGTCATTGTGCTTAATCGGTTGCTTTATATTGAAAATATTCATTTCAACAATCACTTGTTCAAAGGAAGGTTTCATGACACCATTCCTGCAACTGACTAAAGCATTGGAGATAGCTTGGTACTTAAGACTAAAAGTCTTACAAGAAAATAGAATTGGTCTGCCTAGATTAAGGCATCTTCAACCATCCCTCTAGGAACCTTGACTAACCTATTTGTCAATTGAAGTGGTGATCTTAATAAACTTGTCCAGTCCGACTGCTGATAGAAGATATATGGCAGTATGTTAACACTAACCCATAGATCCAGTATTGCTTGCTTGATCTATTATATGATGCAAGAAATTGTCTTGTTTCCTGGATCCTCGTACTTGGTGGATGTTTTAAATTGTAGGATGGAGCTCTTCTGTTTTGCTAGAGATGTCCTTTCCCTGATATTCAATTTCTTATTTACTGTGTAGAGGCCTTTCAAAAAATTAGCATTGGAAGAGATCTTCTTAATCAATCAAGAATGTGAATTTTGATCTTTACTTGCTTAAAAAACTCATACAATTCTAAATTCACCAATTCACTCATGGGTTTATTAAGCCTCATACAATCCTAAACTCCTTTCCTTAGTAAACATCTTTCACTCTCAGCCCTGTCCTCTTCTTTTCTCAATTCCACAATTTCATTTTGCCTATCACTTACACCAGGACTTGGCTTCCTCCGAAGTTCTAGAATTCTCCTAGACAAGGATTTATCTAGAATGCACCCATTCCAGCGGTAATAGATTCGATCTGTTCTTGGTTTAGCTTGCCATAATAGGCCTCTTCCAGTTGAAATTGAACTTGTGAATTAGGCTTTGGATGCACAAAAAACTTGCATCTCCTAGGGTATTAAAGACTTGAGTGAACTAAGCAATGCTATTACAAATGTTGTTTAACACCTAATGCAATGGGCATTGACATTAGCTTAATATGCATTTAATCCAGTTTGTTATGGCGTGAATTGCTGTCAAGTGTTCTGGAGTTACGCCGTAGGCAGAGGCTGGCAAGTAATTTGTGGTGGTGGAGGTGGTATATGAGAGTGCGAAGAGCCTGTGGTCTCTTGTTTCTCCTCCCAAAATTAGTTTGATCCCTTCACTGTGAGTCGTATGTGTTGGAGTAAAGATTACCCCCTTTAAATGATATCGTGAAGGATTTCTGAAAGAAGATATGGGATTTGTCTGCTCATGTAGGGTCTCTTTTTGTACAGGTAGGATAGGGAAATCCTCAGTTCAATAAGATTCACTATCGCAGCACTATAAACTCCAGGACCCTCATGAGGCACTGCACTCACATTCTTCATTTCCAAGGCTTCTAACTTTCTAGTCAAGGTGGAAAGTCTAGCACTATATTGACATAATCTCCGAGATGAAAGTTACCACTGGACTCAGAAGTAGCCTTTTGGCTCTCAATTAGGCAGGTGAGTGGTGTCCCAAGTTTGTGCATTCTCTGTCAAATTTTAAAAAAAAAACTCAAAGCCCTCCTTTTGACTTTTGTTGGAAAAGACTCTGATACTTATTATTTCTGCAAATGTGCGGATAATCATAGAAGAGACTACTGATGCACCAAACTTCGAATTTGTAATGTTGGCAACCAATCAAAAATCCTTGAGTCTTTCCTACCATCGGTAAAATGTCTTATTGAACTTTTGGGAAAAGCCTACGATCTGAGACTGCTCTATAAAGCTTGTGTCCGATGCATGGGAGAGTGCTTTTTTAGGAACGCGCTCCATATCTCTATCATCTGGCTATGTATCTAGGCTTTAGAGTTCCTATTAGCCTTGTAATTCAAGGAAAATGGGAATATATTACAATGGATAGAGTCCATTACTTTCTCTAAGTTCTTAATATGTTGATATCGGTTTTTATAGTTCATCCCAGGCTTGAGATTTAACTTTTGTTATTTGTACATAATCGCAAAGTCATTAACAGGTTTAAGTGGAAGGGCCCCATACACTTTACCTAGCTTGCCCCAAGTGTGCCATATGAAATAAAACTAACCCTTAGGCTAAATAACAAAGGAAACTCAATTTCCTTTTGCAGGGAGGAAAAAAAAAAATGCAAACACGACAAAAAATAATAGCAGATTTTTTTCCTTTTTTCTTTTTTCTTTTCTGACTTTTTTTTATAATGTCTAAAAATCTAAATTGATATTCACGAACAATAACAAAGAAAGAGCAAGTTTGTTTCAGTTTTTTGGTTCTTCCAGAAAATCTAAAAATAGTAAATCAGCATGCAAAAATAAAATAAAGAAAGTAGCAATAAAGCAATTTTTTGGATTTTCTTTAATTTTTTGATCTTTTAATTCTAAAACTGTTTTTGAATTTATATTTTCTTTTTTTTCAGTCTTCAATGTTCTAATAACCTAAGCAACAGGAAGGAAAATAAAGCAAGTAGAACTGTTTGTTGTTGTTTTATATTTCTATTTATTTATTGTCTTATTATCATTATTGTTGTTTTAATTTTTGAACAAATAACGAAAAAGACTAATTTAAGGAACCGGGAAGGCGCACTCCTGCAAAAGTTGCAGGTTGACTTGTGAAGCAAAAATCCATAACCTCACCAAGCCCCAAAAATCACATGAGTGCACAAAGGTAGAAGAAAAGAACGGTGTCAAAAACTTCTGTGCTTATTTATCCTTGTAAGTGCATGAGATTATAGTACAATTTTAATATGATAAGTTAGAATCTTATTCACAAATAGTACATAAACAAATTAGGTGATAACTAAGTAGCCTTATGTTATCAATACGATAAATTCTAAAAAATAACTTTAAGGAAATTGGATGTTTATTCAGTTAGTGTAAACAAGAAATTCAGGAGCAATCCTAAAGTGTGCAACTCAAGGCTTTAACTAACCAACATAAATAATAAGCAAGATAAATAAACACAAAGCAAAAGATTGATGCTTCAAGAGGAATATAACTAACCAACATAAATAATAAGCAAAAGATTGATGCTTCAACTTTAATGAATAGAAACTAAAACCTTCTAGTCTACTTGAGATAAATTGAAGTAGGATCAGATTAAAAATAAACACAAAGCATTCGACCAATGCTACAGAAGTTAAAATAATCAGAGGTATGTCAGCCAATGAAAGAATAACTAAAATTTCCTTTCGCTGGCGATTCTGGTTGCGGAGAAAAGGAGGGGGGGGGGAATTTAAATATTGAAAAATAATTAATGAAAGCAAACTAATCTAACTTGATTGTAACAATGCAAGACACTTAATCTGGAGGAATGTGATGACATGACGTTTGAAAAGTGAAATAGGTGTTGGAAAACGACTTGAATGAAGATAAAGACAAACTTTATTACGACTTCTAATTGTATGAAAATAAAATTAACTAGCCTGGAGGAAGGTGGTTTATATAGCTTGAAGTTAGGAGGAAAAACAATTTCTGGCCAACACATTGAAGAAAATAGAAATTGTGAACTTCTAGCTTAAAGATTGCTCTACAAAAGAATTAGCCACTCCCCTTTTTATTTCTCCTCCCTTGTTTCTACCTTTTCTCAACCACCAAGTCCTTTTACTGTTATGGTCATTCCCTTCTTTCCCTGCTAGTCTACTTTGTTGGGGTCACTCTCTCGTGGTATTTTTTGTCCGCGGACTCAAAGGAGGAAAATGGATGCGGACTTTTTGAGTGGTCCGAGAAGCCTGTCATAATGGACGATGACTCATTAGATGCGTCATGTCCGAGAGGTAACTGAGGACATGGACGAGGTCGCTGGAAGCCTAGGCGTTGACTCTCTCTCTCCATAGGCCTGTTGTAGACTCGTTTTGCAGGTGGGCAGTTGACCTACTCTGATTAGAGGTTGAGGCGGCTACAACTTTCAATGGTGTCAGGCCTGTTACTTTGGCACGTCACTCTGGCAAGTCGGGGGTGTGCCTGCCGTGGCAGGCCTAGGAGGCGTGGTCTTGTCACCCTACCGCCAGTAGGGTGGCCGGCCGACCACTAGGCCTCATGTGTATATATAGGCTTGTGCCATTGCTTGTTGATGTGTCTTGGAGAGCAATCTTGGAGTGAGCTTTGAAAGAACTTTGGGCAAGCCTTATTGTAAAGATAGAGAGAGACACCTTTTTTAGAGAGAGATTGAGTGATATACATTTGAGATTGTTTTCTTTTGTTTGGGCTTTGTGTAGTTAACATTCTTATAAACAATCAATTGCTTATAGTGTATCCTTTGGTGGTTTTTCCCTTGGTTGAAGAAGGGTCTTTCCATGATAAAATCTCGTGTGTGTTTCTCTCGTTTTTCTATCTCTACTTTTGGTCGTCCGTCCGAGAGCTCTGCTCTGTTACTGTCCGAGTATTTTATCCCTCGGTCATCGTGTCTTCTGTTTTGCGCAAACAAGTGGTATCAGAGAGTTGGTTCTTTAAACGGTGACATTGTTGCTGGATGCTATGGAGGTTGGAAGCAAAATGACTTGCTTAAACGGAACCAACTTTGACACTTGGCAAAGCAAGATGTCAGACTTGCTCTTTGTGAAGTCCATGCACAATCTGGTTTTTGCCACACAAAAGCCGGCGGCAAAAACGGATGAGGAGTGGACGTTGGAGCACAAGCAAGTGTGCGGTTACATCCGGCAGTTCGTGGACGACAACGTGTATAATCACGTTCGCGGAGAGATGAATGCCAAGGAGATTTGGGAGAAACTGCAAAAGCTCTATGGCTCCAAGACCAGAAATAACGAAATCTATCACTTGATGAGGCTAATGCAGATTCGATACAAGGACGGCTCATCTGTCGCCGACCACTTGAACGAATTTCAGGGCTGCGTGGACAGGCTAAATGGCATGGGGATCAAGTTTGAGGATGAGGTGCTCGGGCTCTGGCTCCTGGCAACCCTCCCGGACTCATGGGAGGTCATGAGGATCACCATTGCCAACACAGCTCCTAACAGCGTGGTGACTTTGTAGATGGCCAAAGGAGCTGTGCTGAACGAGGAAGTGAGAAGACGGTCTTAGGGTACGTCCACCTCTCAGCACTCCGAGGTCATTGTCACCGAATCTAAGGAAAGGAGCCGAGGATGTGGCCCAAAGTCTGAAGACAAAGGGCGGAGTAAGTCACGTTCTCGATACCAAAACATGGAGTGTCATTATTGTGGTAAGAAGGGCTACATCAAGAGATTTTGTTACAAGTGGAAACGTGAAAACGCTGGAAAGGAGAGGGGCGAAAAGAGACGCGGCGAGGAAGAGTCTCAGTCTCTGTTGTCACAGAAGGTGACCTCTTTTTGGCCTGCGAGTCTGAGGACTCTGTGAGCGCGGCCGAGCAGGCTTTTGACTGGGTGGTGGATTCTGGCGCTTCGATACACGTCACCTCCAGGGGAGAGCTGTTCTCTACTTACACTCTGAGTGCCCCAGGAGTGTTGAAGATGGGCAACATGGAGACGTCCGAGATCATTGGACGTGGCGACGTCTTCTTGTTGACGAACAATGGAGCCCGACTGATTTTGAGGGATGTCCGACATGTCCCCGATATTCGTATAAATATCATTTCAATAGGACGACTTGATGATGAAGGCTACTGCAGCGTCTTTTGTGATTGCGGTTTCAAAATGACAAAGATTTCCATGGTGGTTGCCCGAGGAGTAAAGGCCTCAGGCCTTTACGCGCTAAAAGCCAAGGCCGAGGTGGCAAAGGTGAATGCCACAAAATGTGTGGAGTTCTCGGGCCTGTGGCACAAAAGGCTCGGACACATGAGTGAGCGGGGTATGAGTCATCTGGTCAAGAAGGGTCTCATCCCAGAGATGGATGGAGAAAGGCTGAAGACTTGCCCTCACTGCATTACAGGGAAGCAACAAAGAGTCTCCTTTCAAGGAGACGCATCTTCCAGGAGATCCGAGGTCCTAGAGCTCGTCCATACGGATGTGTGTGGTCCCCTCCCGGAAAGGTCTTTTGGAGGAGTACAATACTTTGTCTCCTTCATTGACAATTGCTCGAGGAAACTGTGGGTATTCTCGCTGAAAACCAAGGATCAAGTTGCGAGAATCTTTGAGCATTTTCATGTTTTCGTTGAGCCTGAGACCGGGAGGAAGTTGAAGGCCATCCGGAGCGACAACGGTGGAGAGTATATTGGGACGTTTGATATCTATTGCAGAACTCACGGCATCAAACATAAAAGAACTCCACCGAAGACGCCACAGTTGAATGGCGTGGCCGAGAGGATGAATCGTACCTTGATGGAAAGGGTCAGGTGCATGTTGTCCGAGGCCAGGTTTCCGGGATCTTTTTGGGCCAAGGCCTTGAAAGCGGCCGCCCACGTGATCAACCAGTCGCCCAGTAATCCTCTGGACGGGGAAGTTCTAGAGAAGATCTGGACCGGGAAGGAACCAGCTTACAACCGTCTTCGGACATTTGGCTGCAAAGCCTTTGTTCATGTTTCGAGAGATGAGAGAAGCAAGTTAGAGCCAAAGACCAAGCAATGTGTCTTTCTAGGCTATGGCGAGGACGAACTTAGGTATAGGTTCTATGACCCAAAGGAAAGAAAGCTGGTCCGGTCCCGAGATGTGGTCTTCGTTGAGGAAGAGACCATCGAGGACATTGGGAAAGAGAAGAAGTCTCAACCCAATACTTCCCGGACAGACAGAGTTGATGTTGATGCTGTCCGTCCAATGCCTCTTGAGTCCGAGGTCGGCGGATCAAGAGTTGCTGGCAACCATGATGAGGCGGTTCTAGCGCCTCAGGAAGATCAGGTTGAAGATCTGGCCCCTCAACAGGCCGAGGTGGCCCCTGTGAGACGGTCGTCCAGGGAAATACGTTTGTCCGTCCGCCTTCCAGCAAGTGAGTACGTCCATCTCACTGTTGCTGGAAAACCCAAAGATTTTGGCGAAGCCATGTGTAGCACTCAGAAGGATAAATGGTTTGAGGCCATGAAAGAAAAAATGGCCTCTCTTCATGAAAACCATACCTTTGAGTTGGCTAAATTGCCCAAGGGGAAGAAGGCCCTGAAAAACAAGTGGGTCTTCCGGCTGAAAATGACTAAGGACGTGAGCAAGCCAAGACACAAGGCACGGCTTGTAGTAAAGGGCTTTGGTCAACGCAAGGGTGTTGACTTTAATGAAATTTTCGCACCTGTTGTGAAGATGTCCTCGGTCCATGTGGTGTTCGGACTGGCAGCGGCTTTGAATATGGAAATAGAGCAACTGGACGTCCAGACAGCTTTTCTCCATGGAGATCTTGAGGAAAAGATCTACATGAAGCAACCAGATGGTTTTGAAGTCAAGGGGAAGAAAGGACTGGTCTGTCGTTTGAAGAAGAGTTTGTATGGGCTGAAGCAAGCTCCGAGATAGTGGTATCGGAAGTTTGAGTCTGTCATGGTCGAACGAGGATACCATAAGACTACTTCCGACCACTATGTCTTTGTCCAGAGATTTTCGAAAAACGACTTCGTCATCTTCCTCTTTTTTGTGGACGACATGCTGATTGTCGGACAGAACAGCGCTCGGATCAAGGAGTTAAAAGAGCAATTGGGGTAGTCTTTTGCCATGAAAGACCTCGGACCAACGAAGCAGATTCTGGGGATAAGAATATTTCGCGACTGAGAGAACAAGAAGCTCTGGCTGTCCGAGGAAGGCTATGTTGAAAAGGTGCTTCAGCGATTCAACATGAAAAGCTCCAAGCCTGTCAGTACCCCTCTGGCCAACCATTTTAGATTGAGCAAGCAGCAGTGTCCATCCTCGGACACTGAGAAGGCGCGCATGAGTAAGATACCTTACTCCTCGGCCGTAGGTAGTCTGATGTATGCGGCCGTGTGTACGCGGCTGGATATTGCTCATGCGGTTGGTCTTGTGAGCCGATTCCTCTCAAACCCAGGAATGGAGCATTGATCCGCGGTAAAATGGATTTTCAGATATCTTCGTGGGACCTCCAAGACGGGTTTGCAGTTTGGAGGAAAAAAGCCTCAACTGATTGGGTATACGGACGCAGACATAGCTGGGGACGTTGATTCTCGGAAATCAACGTCCGGATACTTGGTAAAATTTGCGGGAGGGGCGGTCTCCTGGCAGTCCAAGTTGTAGAAGTGCGTCGCTCTCTCGACTACGGAGGCAGAGTTCATTGCCGTGACCGAGGCCTGTAAAGAAATGCTTTGGATGAAGAGGTTCATCCAAGAGTTAGGTCTAAGGTAAGAGACGTACGAGGTCCTCTGTGATAGCCAAAGTACCATTCACTTGTGTAAAAACTCCTCATTCCATTCCAGGTCAAAGCACATTAACGTGCGATACCATTGGATGAGAGACGTTTTTTATAATGGACAACTATCAATTGGAAAGGTCCGGTCGGATGACAATGGCTTGGACATGTTGACCAAAGTTTTGCCAAAGGGAAAGTTGGAAGTTTGTTGTGATATTGCCAGTCTAACTAACTTCACTCCCACTTGATCGTGTGGGAAAGTTTGTTGGGGTCACTCCCTCGTAGTATTTTTTGTCCGCGAACTCAAAGGAGAAAAATAGACGCGGACTTTTTTAGTAGTCCGAGAAGCCTGTCATAATAGACGAGGACTTATTAGAGGCGTCATATCCGAGAGGTAACTGAGGATATGAACGAGGACGCTGGAAGCCTAGGCGTTGACTCTCTCTCTCTATAGGCCTGTTGTAGCTGCGTTTTGCAGGTGGGAAGTTGACCCACTCTGATTGGAGGTTAAGACGGCTACAACTTCCAAGGGTGTCTGGCCTGTCACTCTGGCACGCCGAGCATGCGCCTGCCATGACAGGACCACGCCGTGGCAGGCCTAGGAGGCGTGGTCCTATCACCCTACTGCCAGTAGGGTGGCCGGCCGACCACTAGATCTCATGTGTATATATAGGCTTGTGTCCTTGCTTGTTGATGTGTATTGGAAAGCAGTCTTGGAGTGAGCTTCGAGAGAGCTGTGGACAAGCCTTATTGTAAATATAGAGAGAGGCACCTTTTTTAGAGAGAAATTGAGTGATATACACTTGAGATTGTTTTCTTTTGTTTGGGTTTTGTGTAGCTAACATTCTTGTAAACAATCAATTGATTATAGTGTATTCTTAGGTGGTTTTTTCCTTGGTTGAAGAAGGGTCTTTCCACGATAAAATCTCGTGTGTGTTTCTCTCGTTTTTCTATCTCTACTTTTGGCCGTCCATCCAAGAGCTCTGGTCTGTTACTGTCCGAGTGTTTTGTCCCCTCGATCACCGTGTCTTCCGTTTTGCGCAAACATACTTGAGCTAAATTAAAGTAGTATCAGATTAAAAATAAACACAAAGCATTCGACCAATGCAACAGAAGTTAAAAAAATCAAAGGTATGTCAGCCAATGAAGGAATAACAAAAATTTCCTATCGCTGGGATTCTGGTTGTGTAGTAAAAGGGGGGAAATTTAAATATTGAAAAATAATTAATGAAAGCAAACTAATCTAACTTGATTGTAACAATCCAAGACACTTAATCTGGAGGGCATGTGATGACATGACGCTTGAAAAGTGAAATAAGTGTTGGCAAATGGCTTGAATGAAGATAAAAGACAAACTTTATTACGACTTCTAATTGTATGAAAATAAAATTAACTAGCCTGGAGGAAGGTGGTTTATAGGGCTTGAAATTAGGAGGAGAAACAATTTCTGGCCAACACATTGAAGAAAATAGAAATTGTGAACTTCTAGCTTCAAGATTGCTCTACAAAAGAATTAGCCACTCTCCTTTTTATTTCTCCTTCCTTATTTCTTCCTTTCCCAGCCGCCAAGTCCTTTTTCTGTTATGGTCATTCCCTTCTTTCTCTGCACGGAATGCTCTCTAAAAAAATTACACATGTTCCCTTTTTTCCTCCTCTCCTCTCTCCCTTTTCTCTTTATTTTGCCCCAGCCACCCAGCCCCTTTTTCTCTTAATTTCTTTCCATTCCTTTAATTCCCTGCGTGAGCAGCTTATCATTTTTCCTTTGATAGGTGAGCACTGTGCCTTGCTTTGCTTTCCAAATTGGCGGTTTTGCAAACGAGGAATCAGTTGCCTTCTTTTTCTTCTTTTGCAAAGTCAATACTTTCCTTTGAGTTGTTTAAGATTCTTCTTTCTTTGCTTTACATGATGAGCCAGCTGGTTCCCATTTTGACTTAAGTAATTTAACGTGGGCTTTAACTTGGTTTTGGTTCTCCCGACATGATTTTGGTTCAAAATCAATTCTATCTTTCTTTTCTTTATAAAATTTATTAATGTGGGCTTGGTACCTCAATGTTAGCCGTCCAAGATGAGTGAACAAAATAACAAATTTAACATAAATGACTAGGGAATAAGTAGGAGGTAAAAACTTGATTTTTACTGTTTATCATATAGTATGGTGTAAAAATGTTGGTAACTAACTGGTAATTGGATTCTTCGGATGTTTAACTTGACCTTGATGCTCTGTCCTTTTTTCTTTTAGATTGTTTAGGTACCTGATAGTGTTTTGATACTTGTAGCCGGGAGCAATATATGTTTCACAAAGTTTGCACTTCAAATTGCCAGTTTATGTTGGTGAGGAAACCTGTGGTGAGGTGAAAGTGATCAATTTAAGAGAGAACAAGAAGAAATATCTGTAAGCTTCATCACCCTACTTTTTAATATGCTGTCACATAATGTGAATTGTAATCTTTGAAACTGCGGCGCTAAATTGGAAGATTGTTTGGCAGGTGTTCGCTTGTCATGCTGATTTTGCTAGATTATGTTCAAACTAGCAATCACTATAATCAAATATATTCCTGTCAATTAGGCTATAATGTCATGTCCGGAAATGCAAAGACAAAATAGTAGTACTACCTATAATTGGCCTTTTGGCTCCGTCTTTGCTCTCTCCTCTCCACTTTCTCCTATAAATTAAATCAACTTATGTAGCTTTGTTTTTCTCTCCGTAAATAATCAACTCATATAGCTAAAAGTTATAGCTTGATCAGTGCCTGACAGTATTTAAAACAATTCTCATAATTTCACTCTCTCAATAAGCCAACAAACTCTAGTTAAAAAAGAAAGATGCTTTTTCTATTATACTTTTCTTGCAACTTCAGTCAAGCGGGAGAAAAGAAAGATGCTTTCTATCAGTCAAAAAGCACCTTCCCTGTGCTCCCACATTTTCACGGTCTGCATACCGAGGAGTTAAAAAACAAAAAAGAAAAAAGCAGACATTGGCTAGAGCAAGTTGAGAACCTACTTTCAAGTGAGATGCCTTAACTTGTTTTCCTTCTGATACTCAGGGTAAAATTTTCAACAAGGTGCTTCAAAAACGGGGATCTCATTGTGCTAGATGGCGAGGCTATGGCATTCTTACCAACTCTATCAATAGAGTGAATGCAATATAAGAAGTGTCTGCATTTGCTTGAAATTAGGAACATATTTTTCTGCGTTGGACATTCGATATGATGTACCCTTTGCCAGCTTAATTATGAAGCTATTGGGCCGCGAGATATTGCCTTTTGAGTTGTAGGCTTTTGTTTTTTGTATTGCACAGCAATTGACAATATTTTGGAGAATTTATTGGAGGCACTGATTACAAATGATATTAGACAACATTTTTTTTTTTTTTTTTTTTTTTGCGTGGTTGTGTGTGTGTGTTTATAAGGCTAATGATAATAACCAAAGGGAAACTGGGTGAGGTCTGAACCCGTGCCAAGTACAATTCCTCAGTTATCCTCTTGCGTCTCGTATTGGACAACCTTTTGCTGTGGCATCTGTATGCATAGGTTTTGGCGTTGGATTCCTTTCTGCTGGGGAAAAAAAAAAGTAGTCTTAACCAGTACTCTTGCTGGCTTATTTGTCCGGACTCACTTTTTCATAGATAGACATGGGTTTGGAAACCAGAGAATGGCAAACTACAATAAAATGCTAATGCGTGAGGCTGGCTTTTCACGTGCTGGAAGACTAGAAAACATAGCAAATACAGATCACGTGCAGATCGCTGGCTGAATGAGAAAAGGACATTGCAGAATCTCAGTAGCCCCGAGCTAGAGTAGGCTGGCTGAATCTCGCATAAATCTTCCCTCTTTTCTTATGTTATATTTACTCTTATTCCAAATTTTGTATTCATTTTCTTTGTTTTTGCCTGCGACACACCTTTAGTCATCTTTTGAATTTCATTATCTATTTATTTTCATGTAGACTCGTTAGTGTAAATAAATAGATTATATGCGACATTATAAAGGGTCTCTTATGGGTGGTTAACGTTTGTCATCCTAATACCACCCTTAGTTGAAATACCCGTACATTGTGCTGGATCATAGACTTCACAGAGTACATTTGCCTCGGATCCAAAACTGGATAATTATCATTGCAAAATATCCTTCATTTGTAAGCGTTACAGGTTAATCAGGTGGTTTGAATTTTCTATATTAAGAATAGTTATATTTTACTATGTCCCAATACTTACGTTCACAATCTGTTGCCGAGTTGTCAGGCTTGATTGATGGCTGCATTGTCTGTCATGCAATAGCTTTTGATGAGTGCGTTGCTAAGAGTACTCGAATCTGGTTTCTATTGGGTTACGTGTTTCGATCACATTCAATTAAATTGTCGCCTTAAAACTATTCTAGTGGAAACATGGATATGGTAGACCAATATATTTCACCTAAATAGAGCTGAATGCACATATCTCTAAGGCAGCGTTGTTATGACTGCATTATTGGTCAGTGATTATTTTGTCACCTGTCATACGCGGTGCTATATTGAGAGTTATTCTGGTGGCCCTGAAGGCATTCCATACAAAGAGCATAGTTTTAGGAAGGAATGGAGTCCTGGCCTCAAAGATCGGCCTTACTAAATCTTTTGACAAGACAATATGAAATTTCATGAGGCATAATGATCAGTCTCTCAAATATCCTGCAACTTAATCTCCCTCACCACGGACTGCATCGCCTCATCTACGCTCATTTCCCTGGAATGGGGAGAAATCCGCTCCCTTCAAACCCAATTGCAGCCTCAGACTAGGCAATCCGTCCTCCCCTTATCTGTCTCTCCTATGTATCGGGAGGCCCTCACAACAGAACAATGCTGAAGGGGCTGCAGGAAGATGGAAACCCCTCAGAATTTGCAACAAAGGATCAATCCTCTCCTATATTATTCTGGTAGACGGCATTCTCCACTCTCCCAAAGCAAACAGCACGCAAATCAATACAAAAAAAATAGGGTGTTGGAAAGCTCTTAGAAATCCACAAGCCGAAAGGTAAACCCATACCAGCTACGACTATACGTCTCCTATAGCATTGGCAGGGAAAACATAAGAGAGATCCCAGTGTAGTGCGGCTTCAAGCTGGTGAAAAATCTCGAGAAATGCCTAGGAGCCAATTTTATCCATGACTGATTCACTGGAGAGAGCCACAAAGACGTTACTAAAAAGTAAAAAACCGAGAATGGAGGTCCAAATAATGTGAAGCCTACAGAAGCGTGATTTTATCGTAGTCAGTTTGAAACAGTCTCCCACGTCTTCAGAGATTGAATCAAAGCTATGCAAAACTGGATGACCATATCAACTATCATCTAGGTATGCACTCGCTGCCCCTGCCCCTCTTAGATAAATAATGACCCTCTTTCTGCAGCCAAAGGGCTACAACTTCTGCGTGTTGGTTGCAACCTTACGGATGCTTTCGAAGTGGTGGAATACCACGTATCTTCTGACGTGCTTATCTCGGCAAAATGGAGAAAGGAGACAGAAATCCCGATGGACGGCCCCCTCCTCAAAAATGGTGCGCAATCAACGCTGATGCAGGAAATAACTGTGACAACACTTCCAAATTAGAAGCCTCGCCAAAAATGAATTCGGAGCCTGGTTGTTCAGATTTTCAGGATTCACAGGGTGCGCCGGCATTCTCACGGCAAAACTAGAGGCAATTAAGACCGGAAGTGGTGAAAAGTTGGGGCCTCAACATGATTATCATCGGATCGGACTCCATCTTCACGATTATCAAACTCTGCTCACCTATCGAAAGTCAAGTACCGAACAGACAATTTTGCAGATTATCACACGTTTCTATCAAAAGAACGTATTTACGTCGCAGAACACTTTTACAAGGATACCAACACAGCAGCAAATCAACTCACTAAGGATGGTAGACAGGCAATCAGAGGGTACCATGATTGGCCCCCACTTCCACCCAAAGTCAGAAAGATCATTTACTAAGGAAGGAATGCAAGAGAAAACGTGGGCACAATTGGAGGCCCCTAGATTCTATTATCATTGTAATATATTTTCTTTGTTCGCTCAGCAAATAAAGAAAAAGACGGCCATTTTCTAAAATTACCATTTTTGGATACCAAGCATGAATATACATGTTATCTATCTATCTACATTAATCATATCAATATTAACTTGGAAAAAAAATTCAGCAAAAGGATTGGATTTTTTCTTACTTGCTAGATGTCTATAAAAAGACCTTCAAAAATATAGCCATACGTTAGACCTTCAAATGTAGCCACACGCTTTGTATTCCCTCTTTTTGATTGATTCTAAAACTGGGTCTTATGGGCTGAAGTCTAACTAATTCTAATTCATCTATGTTTGTCTTATTAATGACGGCATGAACAAACTCATTTATAGACTTGTGGATGTTTTCATTTTAAGGTAAATAATTGACTTATTTATAGATTTATATTTAAATTTGTTAATTGACTTGTTTAAACATCAAAGTTTATATCGTTAATAAGCACTATGTCAAACAAGTAAAAGTAGGCTTTGCTTGATTAGGTTTAACCATGTATAATTGAGCTTGAGGTTAATTTGACTCATTTATTCATAAACAAATTAATTCGCAAATCATGGTCGAGCAAGCCTGGGCTTGAGCTTCGTGATTATATATATATTTGCAAATTAATTTTTTTCTGAATAAAT
>JAODPA010067194.1:0-10652 GCA_025585075.1 Nepenthes mirabilis
TATGTATCAATCAACGGTATTTTCTATAAAATTAAATGATAATTTGATATGAAACTTAATGTATTATTGTTATGACACTTGTTTAAGTCAATATATTAATTTATTTAATTTGCAAGCTAAATTCTCTTGTTCATTAACTAAGAATCTTTTGGGTTGTCTATATAAATCTTTTCATCTAAGTTACTAATGGGAACGGCCGAAAATAGGTCGGCCTAGGAACCAAGCCCACAAATGGAGGAAGGGCCCATAGGATAGCAGTGCATGGCACGACCTCGCAAAGGCTCGGGACAAAGTTGTGGAGTGGTCAACCTGGGTAAGTCAACCGAAGACCAATCGGTTGGAAACGGGCAATGAGGGCCATCTTGTAGAGCCGTGCGAGCATGTGCAAAAAACTTAACATAATCGCCTCAAACAGCTTAACAGATCATCCCTGAATATTGCCTACGATTGTGCAATCTCTGCCAGAACGGCAACATCAATTTAACAGATCTCTTCTAATGGCAACTGTCGTAACTACCACATCCATATCGCTATAAAGAATGAAGGAATCCTCCCAACTGACCATGATTGCCATAATCAGCCTCAGCAATGGTTGAGATAGCTCAATGGATCTATACAGGCAGCTGTTACCAGTTGTGAGACCTAAGGAAGCTAGAACCACCTCCATTAGCTATAAATACCTCCTTCCCCTATAGACAAGGGGATGACATCATCACAAACCATAAAAAGTGAGTGCAATTAAGTGAAAAGCAACCCTAAGCACTCGAGCACACCAGTATCTTTAAACTGCTCCCCGTCGGGCGTACCTCTATCTCTAAATCGCTCCCCGTCGAACGCAACTCTGTTTCTAAACCACTTCCTGTCGAGTGCATCAAACGGAGCTTAGGATTCCAGACCACACTCAATCCCCACACTCGTACATCATCAGTGCAGATCTCTCACATCCTTATATCTTTCTATATATTGAGGAAGATTTCATACTTAAGTGTTGGATGATATATTGGGGATCGAATCTCGCTAATTATCTGACTTCTTATTTGTTAGTTGTGGTTTGTAAGATCTAAATTTGCAGTAACAGAGGATCGGATTCACTTTAATTAGGCCCGTCGTGGAAGATTAAGTAGTTCTCTAATCTGTACAATAATCTAGATCCAAGAACATATCATTGGCACTATCTATGGAAGCAAACATGGTCAACATCAAGGCTTAAGCTAGTGCTTCAACTAAGGATGTCACCTTCCCTGGCGACGACCCCTCCGTAGGTAGTCATGTGGGGTAGCAACCAAGACATTTCAAGCAAGCGCTCATCGCCTAGATAGATACCATATCCTAAATGCTTCAGATCCTCCATGCATGCCAGGGTGAGTAGAGGCCAGGGGCTCCTTCCTCCGTTGCCCACATTGCGGCTTCAAAATGAAAGAATTAGAGGAAGAAGCACCCAACTGAATAGACGCAATGGCCTGATGACCTCAAAGTCTGATCGACTTTGAGTGACAGGGGCCGATCGTAGTTGGAGAGCCGATTTAGTCATGGGACATGGGATGAAACCTTAGACAATGTCACATTAGAAATGAAGGAAGTCACATTAGAAATGTACCCAAAGATAATATCTTGAATGCTTACATTCCTAATAGCTGATCTACCTTTAGCCTACAATGTCATATTGGGATGGTCCTACTTGGTTGCATTTGAAGCAGTGATATTGATCTTACATTTAAAGATGAAGTTTATTACAGCATATGGAGTTGGAGAGGTCCTAGGTGACCAAATCACTGGCTAAACATACTACTTATTTCAAGTCAATCAGGTGATTGTGAATTAGTCGATTGAGGAATTTGACCTATGAGATGAAACAACCGTATAGCAAGGTCAGCTCGACAAGTCAACTAACTAAATCTCACTAAATCTGAATGAACTCGAGAAATGCATACAGATTGGGGACTCTCTACCAGGTCAACTATGTGAACAGCTAATGACAAATCGTTAACATAACTCAGACTCGTTTGCATCAACTCCGGTAGATGTGTTGGGAATTTTGACTAAGGTAATTGTCCACGAGTTGGATCTTAATCCAAAATATAAACCGGTCAGATAGAAATGAATGAACCACTCCATGAAAAAACTGATTTCCATGAGAGGAGAAGTCAAAAGGTTTCTCAATGCAGGTTTGATAAGGGAAGTTTAATATCTGGATTAGCTGTCAATATAGTGCTCGTTAAGAAAAGTAATGAAAAATAATGAATGTGTGTCTATTTCATCAATATAAATAAAGCATGTCCGAAAGATAATTTTCTATTACCCTAAATCGATTTGCCAGTGGACTCAACATTTGGGCATAAGTCATTAAGTTTTATGGATGCCTATTTAGGGTACAACCATACTCGGATGAGTCTCGAGGATGAAGAGATCACCTCCTTTATAATTGCCTAGGGAACGTACTGTTACAAAGTTATACACTTTCATTTAAAGAACACAAAAGCGACATACTAGATTCTGATAAATAAAATGTTCGAGGCACAAATCAAAATGAATATGGAAGTATACGTGGACAGCATGCTCATCGAAAGTATATTAGTTGATGACCATATTTGTGACCTAGGTAAAATTTTTGTGGTGTTTTAAGTATATCGAATGAAGTTAAATTCAACAAATTATGTGTTTGGAGTAATTTTTAGAAAGTTCCTCGAGTTTATAGTGTCTTATCGGGGGATTGAAGCTAACCATGAGAAAATAAAAGTAATCATGGATATGAATTTATCTCAAATTGTAAAGGAAGTTTAAAGGTTAATCGGGAGACTCGCAGTATTATCTTGATTTCTAACAGAATTCATAGGGAATATCTTTCTTTCTTCAAGGTACTGAGAGGAACTAAGTAAATGGTTTTAAATAGATGAAGGACTGTCAGTCAACCTTTTAGGAACTAAAGGAATACCTCACCAACCATCAACTTTTGTTTTTTTCCAAAAGAAGGTGAGGAGTTCTACATTTATCTGACTATATTCGATACAATGCTAATCTCAGTCATGGTTAGGCAAGAGTCTGAGGTACAATGACTGGTCTATTATATCAGTAAAATGTTGACAGTCACTGAGGCTCATTACTCGTATGCTGAAAGGATAGCACTAGCACTGGTTTACTCCGCCAGAAAGCTATGACCATACTTCCAAGCTTATAAAATCATCATCCTAACTAATCAACTATTGAAGGAGATTCTGTAGAAACTCAAAGTGTTCGAACAATTGATAAAACAAACTATTAAATTAGGCGAGCTTGATATAGAATTCTGAGCATGACCGTTATAAAAGGTCAAACCCTCGTCGATTTTATATTCACAACGATGACCCCAATTCCAGGTGATCTTGAGAAGTATGAAACCTTCGTCAGCGTGAAGAGGTGCCAATGTGGATCTTACACATAAATGATTCATTTTCTCAATCAGGGAATAAAGTTGGTGTGATCTTGAGAATTTCGGATGGGTCAAAGATAAAATTTTTGATGACACTCAAATTTTGGCCATAAATAACATCGTTGAGTATGAAACCTTATTGGCCGGACTTAAACTAGCGAAGGAATGTTTAGCTAGAAGCCTAAATGTTTATAGCGACTCAAAGATAATCATCAACTAGGTAGTCGAGAATTTTGAAGTGTCTTATATATTACTTATAAAATATTTTGCTAGAGTAAATAACCTGATTGCGTCATTTGACAAAGTAGAAATGTTCCATGTCCCAAGGTAAGACAATTGGGAGGTGGATTAGCTAGCAAAAGCGGCAGTGATTGGGAGCCTTAAGCAATATGCCAGAGAGTTGAGAGAAATTCTCATGATCTTATGTGTAGAAGTCACAAAAGAGGAGATGCTTAAAATATCAAATAACAATACTTGGTTAACTTTGTATAGAAAGTACCCTAAAGGCCTTTTGTCGAAAAATCTAAAAGAAGCCAGATGCATAAAAAGGACAGTAGGCTGGCATACTCTCATGGATAGAAAATTGTATCGAAGAGGGTACTTTGCTCCTTACATGCGGTGTTTGATACCAACCGAATCTGATTAAACATTGAAAAAAGTGCATCCCAAAATTTGTGGATCACATGTAGGGGTAAGAACCTAATGTTTAAAGTCATGTGGCAAGACTACTATTAGCTCATGATGAAGAGAAACATTATGGAGTTCATAAAGAAATGTATCAGATCCGCGACAGTATCCCTCATTGACCGCACTCAGAACTTCAAACGCTGCAGTAGCCCTACCCATTTGCTTAATGGGAGCTCAACATATTAGGGCCATTACTCATTGTATTAGGATAGAAAAAGTTCTTCATAGTCGTCATAGACTACTTTTACGAAATGGGTGGAGGCCTATGCACTAGTAAGAATAACTGAGCAAAACACAATCGAGTTCATCCAACAGAGTATCATTTGTAAATTTAGAATTTTTGAAGCCATAATGACCGACTACGAAGCCCAATTTACCAGTAATAGATTCACCATGTTTGCACAAGTTTAAGAATCAGACTGGTTCATATATCTGTTGTCCATGCTTAGATGAATGACAAGTAGAAGTGATGAACCGAACCTTATTATATGAGTTGAAAACAAAGCTAGAGGATGCAATGGGCTCTTAGGTAGCCAAGCCACCCTTTGTATTGTTATCCTACCGGATGAACCCAGCGAACCAACATGAAAAACGCCATTCAACTTGTGTTATAGGATAGAGGCGGTCATTCTAGTAGAAATCGGGATACCTAGCCTTTGAGTCAAATATTTGAACCCACACAGCAACTCCTAACTTCTTAGAGAGTATTTCAACCTGCTCGAGGAAGTTTGAGATGTGACAAGGTTGTAGATAGTAGCTTCCTAGCTACAAGCCACTCGGTACTACAATAAAAATGTGAAAGCTCACCAATTCGAGGTAGGGGACCAAGATCTTAAGAGTGTAGAAGCAATGGACAAGATCGTTGATCGGAATAAACTTTCTCTCCTTATTGGAAGGGACCATTCCTAGTCTCAACCATCATCTGAAATAATGCATATAAACTACATATCTAAAATGGAAAACTAATCTCGAGCATATTGAACGTCATCCACATCAAAAATACTATCAATAAACTTTCACCTGACAAAGGCATGTTCTGTACATAACATACGAGGTGCTTGTACAGTGCACTCATACAGATAATAATAATAATATTCTTATGCATTTATTACATTAATTTTCCATTTGTATGTTTGCATGTTATTTCATCAATATAAGTAACCGAGACTAACCCTATTATCATACAAAGGTTTTGGGGGGCAAGCAGACAAAAGTCGAACCCCTTCTAAAGAGGTCAAAATAAAAGATGACTAAGGGAGATTTTTCAGCATGTGTGCTATGAAATCCTCTCACAAGAAAGAGTTCATTAGTTGAAGATGCTTGATGGATTAGGGCTCGATGTATGAGTGCAACGATGTCCAAGGAATGAACACCATCAGTCAAATGTGGTCGATGGACTAGGACCAACAAAGCCCAATGGCAATGGAAACTATGCCTATCAGCAAACAGGGATCTGTCCTTCCATAGGAATGAGTACTTTTAAATAAGTACGATCGATCGACTAGGGTCTGATCAAGCCCAGTGACAATGGCAGCCGTGTCTAGTCGGCAAACAAAGAACGTGCTGAACGAAAAACTCAACGCGACAAAAACCAACATATAAAAGAAAAGCATCAGCGACAATGACTGAAAAAATCCAAGTAATTTATTAATGAGCAAGTATTTACAACACGGAGAGTTGTAGCTTTTAAATGGAAGGTACAATGATACTATCATTTGCTTATGCTTGAACATCACAACTATCCTAGGATCGGGAGCCCTTTAGAGATCGCGGTGACAGATCCCCACCTAACTTCGAGAACTCCTTTATCTATGGACGTCGAGAAGTTTTAGAATTTCTTGAATCAAGGTATCCCAGAAGAAAGTCAAGAGCAACCAATGTCACAATTCACCTGTAGCGATGAAACCCGTCCTAGAATCTATCATCCAAAGTTGGTTCAACCTCTTCTAGACGGAGAAGTTTCCTTGTCTCTCCTTCGAGTCAAACATACTTATCTTGAAGATCAGCAATTAGGCTGGCATCTAAAATCAATTAATGCTCAACCTCCTTGAGACTATCCTCGAGTGAGGCAATCCAATCCATGGCTAAGAATTTTTCAACTGATAACTCTTGGGATCTCATCAATCACTTGGACAACTCTCTATCTAAGAAAGTGGCTTGATCTTGACTCTACTCGGCTTTGGCAATGGTAGTATCAAGCTGAATCTCCATCTCCTTTACTGCAACAAGATCGACAAACGTTTGAGGCAGATGTAAAATCTCAACATCTCGTTAGTACAGCCCATCTGAGATCAAACAAATCAGTTCATATGATTGCCAACGAAAGTGAAACAGTCAGTCAAAAATGATGACAATAAAAAGAATGATTAAAAGACGAAGGACTCCATAAGCGCTACCTCGACGAGAATAGATCCCTTCTGAAAAGATAGACTAGGGGAAGCCCTTGACTCGAAGTCGGGTGGAGTCCTCAAGCATATAAAAGGTAAAGCTAGAGGCTATACAGGGACTTCAAACCTAGGAGAGGAGAAGAAACACCCGAATCCTCTGAATGTCTAGACACTGAAGCGTTAAAACGAGGAATCTCCTCTATTCCAAAAGCTTTTGAGTTATTGTCTGAAACTCTTCTACCACCTAATTATTATTAAGGGACTCTACAACAAAAGCAACCGCTTGTGTAGAAACAAGCTTGTTGAGCAACAGGTTAATCAAAATTGGGACCCCGTACTCAACAATAAATGGAGCGTCGATCGATTCATTAGCTCCATTGGCAATGGGGTTATTTATTCTTGAAACATTGGGTAATGAAGCGTCATCATCTACAATGAATCCGAGTGCCTCTTCAAAAATTGGGAAACTCAATGAAGAATGAATAAAAGTCTACCTCTAAGATGACTCACTGGCATGCAATGTGGTCATCTCATTAATGGCCTTGTCAATGACCCTATCATAGTTGTTCGAGGAAGATGGAAGGGGATTTGCCCTACCAGTCGCCATTTTAAGAGAATTTTGAATGAAAAATTCTTCTAATTTTTTCTTGGACCAATGAAGAGACATGTCGGTGACAGCCTCCCCTTCGGTCTCACGTCCCAGCCAACCTCAATTAGCACTTGCTGGGTTAAAAAATTATTCGTCCTTCAGAGCGAAATGTCATTTTCCTCAATCAACTCTGTCAAGGATTGAGCTACGAAATACTCATTCTCCATAACATCTCCAGAGTAATAGGGATTTACCATGCCCCATTTGTTGGAAAGAGTTTAGTTGGATGGGACCACAATATAAAAGTATTGATCCTTCCAACCCTTTATTGAATCCAGAATACCCCACTTATTCTATACTTTTTACAGAGGGTAAATGAAATTCAATCACTCTCTTGGTTGAATTGAAAAGCAACTTTGATGGTTCAAGTGTCTAGAAGAAGCTTCCATCAAAGAAGGAAGATGTACAAAGAAATCAAATATCTAATAGTATTGGGATGGAGGTGTGCAATAGGAATTTAGAGCACCTCTAGAATCTCGTACAGTTCCCTCACAAAGGGAATGTAAAAGCCTTCCTTTAGGTGAATTTTGTAAATAGTGATGAAATCATACCATATTAAGGGGAGAAAGCTCTTTTATCAAACAAAGGAACCCAAAAGATAAGGATATTGAGCCTGTTGTAAATGCCTTTCACATCCTCACAAGTAAGGACGGATGGAATCTCAACGATGTCTTCAGAAGTTGCTTGAAGAGCCATGGAAAAAAGAGAGAGCAAATTAGGGCTGAGAGATATGAAGTGTGAAGACGTAAAGAAATAAAAGAGCACCAAATAGCCGACAATTTGACCAAGAAATGACATCATGTAAGGGCACTAAAGAAGTGTGTTGCCATAATAGTTAAGACTTGTGCCCACACCAGAGAGTGTTGCAACACGTCTATTTCACTGCGGTAATAATAATGGCTTGGCACAATACTTTCCAACAAAGCAGACTGATAGTTGGCGGCTAACACATAGATCAACATGTTTGCAACACTGCGCAGGTAATAGTGTCCTAACATAGCATTTTTCAAAATGATAGACTAGCAACGGGAGGCTCAGTCACAACTTGAATTAAAATCGATTCGATTGATTTACAGATGTGCAAGTAGTGCATTCAAAGTAAATTATTTCATATCGGATTGTCTAAAAATCAAGTTATCAGAAGTTGAAGTTGTCAGATTGTCAGAAATTAAATAGTAAAAAATGGCATTCAAGTCTATCAACCATTCAAAAAATTTTAAAATATTGAAGCCATGTAGAGAAAAAAGGGCAACATTCGTATAGTTCTATTTATTTATTCCTTTCACAACATATAAACTTATAACAGTAAAAATATAACCTGGATAAAAAAAAAGAAAAATATAGAATGACGACCCGATAAGAGAAAAAAAAAGCCCTCTCTCTAGGAACTTCAATAGTTCCATAGGGGGAGGTGACCAAAACCTACTTTAGTTGCTTAGGTTGTGACAATAGAGGAATTGTGACGGCAAAACCTTGACACAGCGATGGAAGCCGGGTTTTGGCAAGGGCGTAAAAGAAAGAAATCAAGATAGTTTTTTTATATAAATGTGGATAACTAAGACAGTCTTTAAACATTTTCTCAAATCCAAACTTTAAAGGCTGGAAGAGAGCTCCCACTGACTCTGGCTTGTAGCAGCAAAGGAACCATATTGGCTTAAAATAGGCATACCATTGGGCATGAGAATGGATGCCTCATGATGCAAAGTAAAGAAAACTTCGCAATTTATAGCCGAGAGGAGTGCCCAAAGAGCATTCAACTCAGGAAGATGTCAAACCACGGTATTGATGGCAAATAATAAAATCCTGTTAAATAAAATCCCGAATCAATATAATATTTGGGGAAGGGGTGCACATTAAAGAGGCTACAACTGGTGTCCCATTAATGACATATTGGGAATTGAAATTCAAACCTCCCATCATTGGGGACTAGTGATGGGTATAGCCAGAAATAAAATAGCCCGAAGTATAAATAAATAATAGGTCTAAACGCTGACAACCCAACTGAAAATGCCAATGAGCTTATTAGGCAAATGGTGCATAAATGTATAAATTAAGGGGCACGATATAAATAGCTAAATATTAAAGAATCATAATAAGTTGCTTAATGGCTAGATATAAAGGGCAACTGTGTCAATCTAATAGCTAGTAGTTGAGTAACTTTTTCATTAAATTGAGGTGACTGTTACACCTAATGGCCCTCTCTAATGATCTGAAATGGCATCTTGCCTATACATTGATTTTTAAGTGCCTACCAATCAAATGGTATTTCTTACTATAAATAAACCCCCTCCTCTAAAAAAAGGGAATGAAGTCAAACAATGACAATGAGAAGAAAAAAGACATAAACAAGTGAACAAAAAGAAGTATTGCCCATCCATACAAACATTCATCCCTGTCCTCTCTAAATTCTCGCATCAAGTTTCTTGCATCTTTCTCATTTGAATAAAAAGATCACAGGTTTGAGTGTCGAAGAATATATTAGGGAGCGTGTTATGTATAACTCTTATATTTGTTTGTTTTATTGTGGTGTATAGGATTCAAATTTTAAGTTATGAAAATCAGACTTGTTAGCATTCAAGCTCTTGGGCCTAACAAAATAATTTCCTAATTCATACATTAATCCAAATTCTTGAGATGCATCAAATCAAAGTAAAATAAGATAGCTAGAACCATTACTTTGATATCACATGTAAGTGTTTTTATTGAGATAAAAATATTAATTCTCAGGATTTTTATTATCATTTTTTTTACTAATCAGTTATTTGTATAAATTAAAAGGCATGATATAAATAATTAAATAATAAATGATCATAATAAGCTGCTTAATGGCTAGATATAAAGGACGATTGTGTCGATTCAATAGCTAGTAGTTGAGTAACTTTTTCATTAAATTGAGGTGACTGTTACACCTAATGGCCCTCTCTACTGATCTGAAATAGCATCTTACCTATACATTGATTTTTAAGGGCCTACCAATCAAACGGTATTTCTTACTATAAATAAACCCCCTTCTCTAGAAAAAGGGAATGAAGTCAGACAATGACAATGAGAAGAAAAAAAGACACTTAACCAAACAAGTATACAAAAAGAAGTATTGCCCATCTATACAAAGACTCATCCCTATCCTCTCTAAATTCTTGCATCCAGTTTCTTGCATCTTTCTCATTTGAATAAAAAGAGTACAGGTTTGAGTGTCGAAGAATATATTAGGGAGTGTGTCTTGTGTAACTCTTGAATTTGTTTGTTTTGTTGCGGTATATAGGATCCAAATTTTAAGCTATGAAAATCAGACCTATTAGTGTTCAAGCTCTTAGGCCTAACATGGTAATTTCTTAATTCATACATTAATCCGAATTCTTGAGATACATCAAATCAAAGTAAAATAAGATAGTTAGAACCATTACTTTGATATCACATGTAAGTTTTTTTATTGTGATAAAAATATTAATTCTTAGGATCTTTATTATTATATTTTTTTTTACTAATCAGTTGTGTAAAAATAAATTTATGAATTTTAATCCAT
>JAODPA010067195.1:0-10652 GCA_025585075.1 Nepenthes mirabilis
ATCTATTTAAAGAGATACATCCCTTTAAATAATTATTTTTTAGAGTCCCCATGCCAACAAAATTACTAAAACTTCATATCTACCTAAACTGACAGAAAAATTATCATTATCAACTGTGCTAACTTGCGTAAATTATGCAGCATCCATTTGAAGAATCACATACAGCACAAAATGCAGAAAGCCCTTATATTGCCAAAAAATACACAAAAAATTTTGAAAAAAAAAAATAATAATAATCATACATGAAGCACCTTTCCTCTCTCCAATATCAGAAATTTCCAGGTCAAATCCAATGGCTGCAATGCCTCTCATCAACCCCATCAACGGACAAAAATGAAGTTAAGGCCACAGCTCCACCCCCACCTCTCTATAAATGCTTTCTGAAAGTATGACAAGATTTTCCATTCTGTGAAACTGTATTAACTAACCATTCTGTGAAACTGTATTAACCATTTGGTAAAATTATGCACATGAGACCGAGCCGAGCCCAGAAAGCTGGGTCCCGGCATGCTTGTGAGATAGATTGCTATGTAGAGGCGGGCTGAATCTCCGCCGTTGGATTATCCATAGGTGCCTGTCTAGGCAGCTCGATTTGGACTCCAGGACTATCAATTGAGCCCGGGGGAAGAGAACCATTCGTCGGTGGTCTCAACCCTTTCCTCCTCTTTGCATTTTGAGCCCAGTCCAGAAGGCTGGCTCGAATATGTTCATCAAATATGGCCTGCTTGAAGTTACTTCCCATCTACATTCATAGCAATAACAACAATGAAGTCTTTCACCAGGATGGGTTAACCATATGAAATGAGATATGCTTTCGGTTTTTCTATTTTTATCTCAATGAAGTTGCCATAATACCGAAAATGGAAGTCAGGAAACGAGAATTTCACGAGACCTACCTGAGTAACGATGGCATAAAGAGGTAGCGTGCTGTAACTGCAAAGAACCTGAATGAAAACCCTGCAGGATCGAAGAACAATTCATGGTAGGTCCTTGGAAAAATTTAAAAAACTAAGGCCTTGTTTGGTTTAGGTCTACTTTCCCCATAAAAGTCATCCCCCTGCTTTCTCATATAGTTTCCATGATCTTATTTCATAAGCCATATCCATGAATGGTAAATTCCTTAGCATGGAATGAAATATCGACAGATATGTCAAATATAAGTCGATATATATCAGTATATAATCCCCAACACTGATATTTCCTGATACAATAACAAAATTACAAAATATCACAGAATTGGTAATATCAGTGAAAACGGCCCAACACAATTCATATATCGGCAAATATTCCACCCATTCATTTTATTTTGCGTCCAATATGGTTGACAAGATATGGCCACATTGAAATCCTAACCATCCATGTTGGCAGACTAAAATCCTCACCATCGGAAATATGGGGGAGGACTCTAAATGCTCCCATATAACCCGGACCAAACATAACCAATAAAATAGAAAAGCAAAAGAATAATTCAGCTGTGTCTTACCCTATGATAAGCCTTGGAATGATGTACCGGACTTTTCCCATTATGCAGGAGTTAAAGCCATATTGCACCTATACAGGTTTAAAGTGAAAAATAAATTAGTTCCCCACGTAAAATTTCTGTTAGACAGTAAATGAGTAGCAACATAGATAGAGAGAAGGTTTTGTCATGAGTCTTTCAAATAAAAGGCCTCCTCATCTTCCCAAAGGCTGAGATTTTGTTAAATAATACATTAAACTATCACCATAATCTCCATTCTTCGTCACTTTTAAAATGATCATCACAACTGTTGAGCAAAAAGGGGAGTTTTTCATTTGAAGGATGATGAAAGAATCCACACAGAGAGAGAAGGGAAAAATATGAACTCACCCATATCCAAAAGAAAAATGCAATTTCAAAAGCATTTTGGAAAAGGATAAAATGGATCAAGAAGAGGACAATCTGGGGCCGGTTGAACCAGAAATGATCGTCCGAAGGCTTAATGACGAGCTCCCCTTCTATGGCTACGTGTTTTTCGGCAACTTCTTGAGCCAACTCGCAGATTATGTGCTCCAGCTTAGTGCCCACGGCGAGGAGAAGCTGAAAGCAACGGGTAAAGCGTTCATAAGAATGAAAGACACATGTTTAGGGTAACATATTAACACAGAACAAAACATTTTTGCTTCATCTTGTATCAGAAGACTATAGCAACTTAGGAATTTCTTCATTCTCTATCCAGTTAAGAAGTGTCCATGGATAATAATACAGGCATTGATGCAAATATCGGATGATATGTATCGGTATCGGGGCCCTCCGATCCGATATTTTTTAATACCGTAACAATATCGTAATATATATCTATATCAGAATATATCAACCGATGGTATGGCTGTGTCCGTCTACTTTTTTTCAGAAATTTTTTAACTTTTGATTTCCTATACAGATACATATTGTTTAATATATTAGATATCAATATAATGACTACTGATACTAATACCGATATTTTCATCCATGGTTACAGAACATGGAAACAATACCACTTCTCTAAAAAAATAAGAACATGACTATCATCATGTCATGAACACATTAACTAAACTTCATATTGTATTAATATTTATACTAAAGTAGTAATGAAAAATGCATAATTCTTATTTTCTCATAAGAAAAAACATTCATAAAATGTAATATACAAATTAGTAATGAGTCAATAAAACTAAATTGTGCTATAATATATTAAAAAATGGCCCAAATTTCCTCTGACTTATTTTATATACCACTATTTTTTTAAAATTACAAAATTAACTAGTGTCACAACACAATGGACTAAAAAACTAGACATGTGTCAAACAATGATACTTTAGCCTTGGAGAGTGATGCTCCTTATCTTTCCAATAAAAAAAAATGCATCATTAAATAATTTGTTTGACTTGGGGTGCACTGCGAGAAGCCTCATGCATTATGCCACTCTTCTTAAAATTTATTTCTTGCCAGATGAGTACTTACGATGAAAGGAATAAAAGCTATCCAGAAGTAAGTATGCCAACCTGCAAAAAATATCAACAAACAACAAAAAAATCTTAAACTCTAGCATCAATCAACGAAATGAAAAACTAAACTATTTTGTTTATGTTAGAATAGGTCTATAATGATAAGAAACTAACATCACTTCTACAACCTCAAATGGATTTCCTATAGATTCTTATTCTATTAAGGAATATTTCTACATTTTGTTCTAAATTCAACGGAATAAATAACCTTTCATTGGTATTATGAATGGGATAAAAAAAATGAAACACAAGCAAATTAGTTTTTTGAGATTCTAAAATCGGAAAGATACTTTTCCTTTGGATGAGCAGAACAAATTGAATGAACCAAGAGTTCTATATCATGAACTTTGTTTTTGTACCGTGCATATCACTTATAGGATATGCTTACGTGAGGGTATTTGGTCATTGTACTATATTGAACATAAGTCTCTCTGTGTGTCATTGATGCAAATAACGGTTAATATGTATCGGTATCAGGGCCCTGATATCTCGATAATATCGTATATGTTTCCATATCACAAATACATATTAACTGTTATTTTAAATATTGGCCAACATATTTAACATTAGCCAATATGTTGATCAATACATCTAATATTAGCTTGATATACTAACTAATATGGCCCTATCAACTGAAAGTTTTAAAAATTTTTTTCTTTTCTATTATATCCAATACCTATATATCTTATCTAATATGTCTAATATTGATATGGACGCAATAGATACAAATAGAGATATCAGTACAAATATTTTCATCTGCGGTATAAAACTTATAATAAGAAGCGACGAGGAAAGGAAAAGAAGAAGACTTACAGATACCATTAGTAACATTGTTTGTCACAAAAATATAACTGGTATTATCTTGTTTTCTAACCGAAAGAAATCCATACCGTTGACATTCAGCAGCAAGAAAATCACCACAAACACCCAGAGATACCAGCTGCATCAAACCAATCAGCATCCAAGCCCATGACTTGAGGAAGTCAAGGAGTAAAATTAAAGTATCACAAGCATTTTCATGAGAAAATAATGAAATGTTGCAATGGATAAAAATATCGATATCGGCTGCGGTTGTATTGGTACCAAATTTGTTGGATAATACGCATCAATATCTAAAATATTAAGCAAAAAAAATTCTAAAAACCATTCAATAACAAGGTCATATCAACTAATATATCTGTTGTATTGGCTGATACGAAAATATATCATGATATTATCGCAGTATTAAAAAATATCGGTATTAAGGGGCTGATACCAATATTTGCATACATAATTGATGCAAATATCGGCAGATATGAATCGATATTAGGGTACCACGATACTAATATTTCGCAATGCCACAATAATATAACAATATATTTCGATAATAATGATATATCAATAAATACGACCATATCAACTTACAAATTTTAAAATTTTTTTTTCGACATATCCAATACTAATATGTATTATCTAATATAGTCAATACTAATATAGCTATGACCAATGTTGATATTTTTATCCCAGGTTGCTACATAAGTACATAACACAATGCCGATCATACAGCACATACCTTATACCAACAACATGCTTAAAATCATCTTCCAGAGCACGAATCATGTACTTGTGAAAATTAAACTTAGCATTTCCCTTGCAATGAGTCTGAAATAAGAATATACATGATGTAATAATTATACCATAGCAAGCCAATAAATCATTGTTACACTATGAATTTATTAAACAACCATAGAAATTTTGGTACCAAGCTTACCATAATAAAACCTAGCCGCAATGTCAAGTAATCTGTTCTTGTCACTGATGCATAAAATTGCTTAAAAAATGAAACCTGAAAAAGAACGAATACAATAATTCTTTATTGGATGAAAGTCATTAGTAAGACAAATACCAGCACAAATTATAGCATTCAAACTTTTAAGGCATGTCATGTTTAGAGGAACGTTTATATTTGTCGAAAAATAACTTATTGGAAAATAATTTTCTCAAGATTTGGTGTTTTGTGCACAAGGGGAAATATTTTCAACATTTTTTGACATTTGGTAAGTATAGGAAAATAAGTCAACAAAAAATTTTTTTTGGGTTAAAAGTAAATAAAGCTTAGATTATGGAAAACAACTTTTTCATTTTGAAACAAGAAGTCATTTTTCAGAGCTTATCTACTACTCAATAATAATCATAACACCAATTAATAAAAATTTTACCCAAAGATGATACTATTGTGGCCGATGATGGCCCAACTCGCCGTTAGTCACTGGCTGGGATGCCTCAAGCCGCCACCATCAATCATCAGATGGCACACTGGCCATCGTCGGTCGCCAATTTGCAGGTGAAGCCTCGAGTTTCCACAGTCAATCACCGGCTGTTAACATCCCTAACCATGTCACCAATTATCAGGTAGTAACGCCTCTAGTTGCCACTATCATTTGTCAACCGGCACACTTTACTCGAGGCTTGTTGCTAGCCAACGCCCTTATAAGATTTGAGTTTGAATTTCATTTTAATAATGATTAATTAAGTTGAGGTCAAATGAGGAAGAAATTTGGGTCAAAAGTTAAAATTAGATCAGGTCACATCGAGTTTATGGATGCCTGAGTGATACCTGACGTGCGCCTATACCTATTTAGGGCAGGGAGGCCTTGTCTAACTGTCGCTTGAGCAGAACTCGAGCGTGCTTTCTAGATTAACGATGCTCGATGCACGCCCTAGAGAAGCCCAAGCGCACTGAGACAAAATGCCAACGTTTGATACGCGCTCGATGCAATGCTCGTACACCACCATGTTTGGCCGTGGCTCCTGATGCGCGGCCGATAAGCCTCAAGTGCCCCTCTACTATATATATTTTGTCCGGTTGAATTTTGGTCATTTTCTGCAAGGATTTAATAGAGGAGAAGAGAGAGAGAAAGAGAGAGAAGAAGTTAGAGAAGGCAAATTCAAGTGGATCAAAGCAAGATTTTGGTAAATTGAAGCTAAGGCAAGTGCATTCCAAGTCATTTTTCCTTTGTTACTATTCTTTCCTCATTTTCTTGAGTATTTTTTGTTTCAAATGCTCATACATAACATGTTTGTGTAATCAAGACAATGATACTTCACATACATAAATCCTTACTCCCATCTTTGCAATTTTTCTGAAACTCATGTTCTTAATTCATATGTTTTGGGTTATTAAATTATTTCCTATAATTTCTTCATGCTACTTATACAAGAAAAACCTCGAACTATGACAAGCCTTAAGGGCACAGACTCATAGATTGTTCTTTAATTGGAAAACTAACCAGAATCCTACCATGCTATAAACATTTCAAGGAATACCCTATATAATAAAGTCAACTCTATTTTCCTTTAAGGGTGTGTTTTGGTTTCATTTGGATTGTGGAATTTAATTTGAGTATTGAAATGGTAACTCCAATTCAAATCCACAGTAATTGAAATTGGGTTAGAATTTCAATTTCTCTTGGTTTACACGATGAATTACAACTTACAAGTCCAAGAGACCAAGATGGAGGTCATTTTGCTAAGTGTTCATCCTTATTTTCAATGAATAAAATCAACTAAAACTCTTTAAATATATAAATATATAATTAAAAGAATGTCAATTTTGAAATAACACTATGCCTTGATTTGGTCACGGTCAAAAAATTGTGGCGTCAGCAATGTCTAACAAAGATACATATCGCCTCTTACGGCTAATTATCGACACATTTGAGCCCGATACCAATAGTGATGTTTTTATCCACATGCAGCATATACATAAAGATATCATATAATATGGTAAAGCATAGAAGTATAAGAACTTTGACATTCATTTTCCATTTGAGCCTGATAACAATAGCTATGTTTTTATCCACATGCAGCATATACATAAAGATATCATACGATATGGTAAAGCATAGAAATGTACGAACTTTGACATTCATTTTCCATTTAACCAATATGACAATGACACTGACTTTTTAAAAGCATTGTGGTACTATCCAGCTAATAAAGAATCTGATAGGAACCTGACTGTAGGATTCGATATTTTACTACTTTTCACGAAATTGGTTATCAACAAATAACTACAAATATAAAGAAATACACACAAAATAGAGAAATGCCAAAAATATACAACCAATGGACAATATGAAGATGCTGGCAAAAAAAATACTAACCAAATATTCAAAGAGGAATCACATGACTGACTCCCAATCAGCCCAAGCAATCCTCATAGCAAACATAAGAATGACAAAGATGGTACTCAGACAAGTCCCAAACTCTAAAAACCGCCAAAATGTTCTACACAATTCTCTCCAAAAAATTCTCCTAATGAGCCTGTGCATTGGCATATATAGCCTTAGAAATCCAAATGACATCTAATTACTGAATTACTCTTAATAAAGATAAATTAGCAATTTTCCCTTACATAAATAACCAAAAGAATGCTATCTATCAATTATGGGCTAGGCCCTCATCACATAAAGGCTCATCAACCAGTCAAGGTCTTTTCCCTAGTCTGTCCAATATTTAGTTGCTCCTTGAGGAGCCAGCTTCACATGAGAAACTAAACTTCAAACTAACTTGTAATGCTCTTATAAAATGGTCCAAAATGCAGCATATCTAGGCACATAAAAAAGTTTATTTTGATTGGAAGAAGACAGATATCCACACCAGCCAATCATTCTCATAAATGACAAACTAATACCCATATGACAATCATTCTCATAGCTACTAGTCAGCTGAAAAAAAACAGAGAAAAGGGAAATTAGCTTACCACCCAACCCATAAAGGCTGAATTTTCACCAACACCCAAGTGACCCCGAATGAAATCATGTTGACGGACATGGGTGATTTTTGGTCTTAGAGCTGCATGACACTGTTAAACATTAGAATCAAGGAAAACCCTCGAAGCCATCACATACACAGTTGCAAAAAGTATCTTTCTTCACTACAAAACAAATCTCATTGTGTCCGAAGATAATATAACTCCAACTGTTGCTCATATAAGCGTGATATAAAATTGTAGGACAACCATACTTAGCTAACATATATATCGCACCTGCATTTTTTATCAAACACTAGCATTGTTTTTTTCATCTTACATTCTTGGAGTAAAGGAAGGGTGCCTGCAACCTAATGAAACATTCATCTGCTAAACAGAAAATATATTTCCTCACCTTGCTCTGTATCATAATCCTCCTTCGCAACAGAATCTTCCCAAAGTTTCCATTGGTGTATCTAGACCATAAAAAGCATGTTATAGCTAAAATGAGAAACACTGGAATACCAATAACAGAGCATGATACAGCAAAGATCGGATACTCACTCGTGCTCCACCAAAAAGCACAGTTAGAACACAGAAAGTCACATGGACGACAGCGAGGACAAAGATAAAGATATGCAGGTGATGAAGTGCTTCAACAGATAAAAACGGGACTTTATGCTGGAGAATCAAGAGCAAACCAAAAATTAGTTTAATTATAACAGTAGATTGCCTTTATATACTTAATAGTTCAATTAATAATAGATTGCATTGTTATACTTATGAAGGGTGGCTCAATACACAAGACTCCCACATTGTCAGAACTAATGTATGTAACCTTATCCCTGCATTGCAGAGAGGCTGTTTTCGGAGATTAAACACATGACTTCTGGGTCACAAGTGAGCAACCTTGACATTGCCTTCTGGCTCATCCAGATATTACAAAATTATATTCAGCCAAAAATAATCTTAAGTCAGTCATACAATCCATCAGAGAAGTTTCATCCTGGCTAACCGCTCAAACGATCCTTATATCAAAATAAAGAGCATAGGGGCAATGAATCAACTGCCTAACCCATCATCACACTGTCAATCCGGCAACAAGCAAAGTTAACAAATAAAAGCTTAAACAAATTGCACACCACATAAACACAGGTTCTCATGAAAATTGATGTCTGCTCACTAAGAGATTATCCAACTCAACTTTCATGAAATCACTCCTGTGCCAACATATCATGATTTAGCCTTCACATAAGCCACCCCGTTTACGCCTTCACATCCAACTGTCCCTACAGTCGATCCTTATCATTCTTTTAATGGACTCTAAACTCCTTCCGACAATAGCCAAAAAAAAATCTACTACTAGAGGGAAAGATTTGTTTTGATGTAAGTTACTAGCGCTTGGAGAGGATAATACTTTTTCATTGAGAGATACAAGGTAACTGGCTAAAATAATGTTTTAGTAGCATAATCTCAAAGAATAATCTTCCTGCCAAAGAATAATCCAAACCAGTTAGCAAGACGAGAACATTAACACTATACGTTACTAAGTGACCACAAACAAAAGAGGGCACAGCAAATAACTGGACAGAAAATCTAACAATCAACTACTGTATACCCAATTACCCCCAGAAACAATTACATTAACATAAGCATAAAAAAAATCCATTGATTGCAATGTATGATACTAATGATACGCCCTTTTTCACCTTATTTGCACAGTAAGCTTGGGACACCGACGCGTCGGCAAGCAGGCGCCTTACAGTGCTTGTATGATTTGATGTAGACGATTCGGTGGACTCTTCCTCGTCGCTAAGACTACACGGAAGCATGTGAATAACATATTTCCTTGGGATACAAATTTTTGTTATAGCACCTTGTAGCACTGTCAGAAGCAGTGATATAAATCCCAACAGCATCAACTCTGCTCGAAACATCATATTTGATAAAATGAGCACAAAACCCACGAATCTCTACTTATAAGCAAACATGAATCAAAAGAATAAAAACGAAGAAATTCCAACTCAGCAAAATGGGCGAAATCGAAAATAGAGAGAGAAGAAGTGGAGGCGGCCCCAATAAATTAGAATTCGGGGATACGAATGGTAAACATTAAGTGACTATTTAAATTAATTAACATAATCTCTGCCATTATCCAATGAACTTCTAATCTTAACTATTTGACCATAACGGCTCTCGTATCAATAGCCCGATTCCGAACCACAACAGGAGTCCGATGGTGAGAGGCCGGCAGCCAAGATCATTAATCAACGCTAACATCGCCCCCAAACACAGTCCTTGGTGCTATAAAACATTACATTTGATTCAATTAACACAGACACCCACACAAATTTCTACTCGTGAAGACAATGGAACAGTGATCACCTTCTTTGACTTTCTGCAATGCCTCAAAGAGAGGCTTCTGATTTTTGCTTCGCAAAAACTGAAATCAAGTCGTCAATCGTCAATATCATAAACCACAAATATCCAGGAAGTATGAGGAAACGGGGGGAGAGGAGGGAAAAGAGCATGCCTTTCCAGCTGAGTGAAGACAGCGTTCGACGGCGAGTGAGATCGCGATGATGACTGTACAGACGACGGCCACAACCCACGTTGGAGTGAACTCCAGAGTCGTCCCCCCTTCTTCCGCCATTTTTTCTCCCCTGTCTCTGTCCTTCCGCGTCCGTTATTCCGGAACCGAAATCTGCAGAAACTAGACGTTTGAAATTGAAGTGGAGAAGACACGCCGATTCCACTCCAAAATAAATTGTTGCATTTACAGATTAAAAAAATGGGCGAATCAAAGGGTAAAATGGGAAGAAAAAAATACGTGAATTTTAAATTGAGAAATGGAAGCTCTTAGCATACTGACAGGTAAAAGGGAAAAAAACATTAAAAATATGCTCAGTTTTTA
>JAODPA010067197.1:0-10651 GCA_025585075.1 Nepenthes mirabilis
AGGAGAGAGAAAAGGAGAAAGGAGGATGAGAGGAGAAAAGAGAGAGGGCCAATGCGGGGCCATCGTCGGAGGTGCCAACGTCGGGAATGGAAACTGGTAAAACCTTCTCTGTGATACTATCCTCCATTTTGTGAGCCGGTGTGAGTAGAGGAGGGAATCGCGAACAAAAGCAAACGGCTGCCATCGTCGCCACCATTGCTGAAGGAAATGGGTGAAATCGAGACAAATAAATCTTTTCATTCTCTTTTATGGATGCTGATTTTGGGGATACATGTACCGACTTTGGAAGAAATTGACTGAATCGTGGGAGGATGGGTGGAAGAGGTGCAATGGAGAGAGAGAGAATCGATGGCTTGCATGCATCCCCATTCGTCGTCTTGCCGTCGTTGGGTTGCTGCCACCATGGTTGCCACTGTTGTCCATGTCGAAGCCATCGCCGACGAAGGAGAAATGTGAAGAAAGTGAGAGAGGTGGAGACAAGGTGACCAAAGAGAGAGAAAGGGGTGCACGTGAAGTAAGAGAGAGGAGGCTAGATTCAAGTGCCTTGGAGCATCCTTTTGGCAAATCTGTTTGGAATAATAGCGAGGCAAGCTTTCATAAGCCAAATCCTTGGTCTATTTTCATATCCGGTAATATTTGTATATGTTTCAGATATTTTACTTACATGCATGCGATTTTTATGCACCCTCTCTATTTATTATTTATATGCATGTATGTTTTACAAGTTATTTGATGGTTTTTATGTGAATTTCATGATTTTGAAGGGTTTTGGAAATTATGGGAAAACTCGGACGATATATGTGATGGAACGGGTTATTTTTTCCTAATAACCTCCATCAATAATCACTTAAAATTAATGTCCATAATTTAAATAATATAAAACTTTTACAGAAAATTAGACAGAGTTTCCTCTGAAAATAAACAAAAATAATACATACAACCTGTAAAAATAAACCTATCTAAAGTATATAAATATCCAGACCTCAAATCTTTCACCACAACATATACACAGGACTAACAAATGCCATATTATCCATGGCTCCAACACGGTACTCCTTAACTACTACGTTAGATCTAACTAGAGATGCCATCTAGGCCAAAACAATTCCAAAATAAAAACTGTGGAAGCAAAACTAGATTCATAAACAATCTACGAAAGCATAACAATAATCCATAATAATAAATATCATGCCACCATGAATCTATAATATTAATCTAACTTGACTATTTATATTTCATTACATCAATCACATTCTAAGATTCTAGGTCTTCGAAGTTCAGCAAATATCCTTAAGTAAATCTCTCTCCTTATTCTAACTAGTCGGTGTCAACTCCTAACTCTCATCTGGAAGGAAGAAGAAGTAAGAGTGAACTAACAACCCAACAAGTACATCATAACAAAGCATTAAACAATAATAACGAAATTAAATAGAAAAAAGATATATGAACATGAAAGAGATGCATATACAGAACTTGATTAGACATGCTTGAGGTGTAATTTACTTCTTTATTTTTTTCTTATTTTCTTTAGATTGTAGATTAAAACGTGATTATTCATCTTTGTAGAACCGAGCTAGTAGACCCTACCAGCCAAATGAGTGAATAATTGAGGATAGATTATATTCAATCCATACAATCAATAGCTAAAAGTTCAAAAGTTCTCATTATTTTACATTCTAAGGGCAGGATGTTCTCAATTCTTAGTTCTTACTTCTCTTATCATCGATTACCACTGAAACGTCTTGAGGTATGTCATGAGTATCACCCGCTACAATACACAGTCAGGACAAATTCTTGAGTCTCCATTGTCATACTGGTGGGATGTCTTGAGATATTACCTTTCATAACATGAATTCGTGATCTAAGTTTATGATTTCTTGTTCATTTGAGGGAGGATCCACCAAACATCTTTACAAATATCTCCATATGAGAGAACAATCAATCATATTCCAAAAATTGGAATTTCCCTCTAATTATTCACATGCTTATTGTCTTGCATACAGATGTAAGTCTTTCCTTGACTTTGCTTACATATACGAATATCAAATGCATAAGGAAGATTAAGAATTCTTACCATAAAAAATTAGATTAATTTTAAGGGCTTTTCGGATACGAATTTCCTTCGCAATTGCACGTATCGAAGCCTCTGGATTATACAATTAGATTTATACAAATATAAATATCATTTAATTAGCAATTAAATATAGGAAATTATACAAAATATCGTTCATGGTCCATCGGTGAACAGTACGCATGTGAATAGTGCCTGAATACACAAATCGATCAATTCTTAAAATTTTCAATATCTAATAGATAAATTATCAAAATCTGAAGCATGGGTAATCATAATCCTAAGTCATCTTATGCATTAAACTCCAAATCGAAGCTTAAAAGGGGTCTGTGTGTGGGTTTTCTTGAACAAATTTCTACATAAAACTATAAATTCGGGTACCCAATTGATAAATTAACAAGCTCAAGTTATGGGTAATCATGTTCTAGTCCTAAATCAAGAAAAAGCTCCCAAAATTTGTGGGTAACATGTTTGGCCACATGGGTTAGGATTTGCCTTGTTCGAAAACTTAACAAATTTACAAATTTGGGCATGGAATCTACATATATGCATGCTTGGGTCTTGAGAATCATAAAATATAAACTTAATCGGGTATTGGAAACTAGCTTTTGGACGGATTCTGACTCACTAGCCTCCATCTCCTCCTTCTCTCTCTAGTCTTCGTCCTCTCTCTCTCTAAAATTAGAAAGGGCCAAAAAATGAGAAGGAAAAACCCTTGCATGCTTTAAATATCGTGACTGGCGCTCGAGCACTTATCGAATTCCAAGATATCAAAAGGACTGTGTTTGAGGGCTCATCGGGCGAGCATCGAGCGCGCCATTTTGTTTTTCATACCCGGGTGATGCCTGGGGCACTGCTCGAGCAGACCCATTCTGCTAAATGCGCCTGGCTTACGGCTCAGGTGCCAGTCAGGCATCGAGCTCATTCAACCTATTTTACTTTCGATCTTAATTTTTTACATTTTTTAAGCCTAATTCTTAACCATTAATAATTTAAATACCTCTTAATTACCGTGTTTTGAAAATCGGAACCTTACAATTCTCCTCCACTTATACAAATTTCATCCTCGAAATTTAACGAACCTCAAATTTTCATAATCAAAGGTAATCTTATAAATTTTCTTAGTGTTTCCAAATCACTTCCTTGATTGAACGGTTATCCCAAAGAACCTTGAGCATTTGAATCATCTTGATTCTTATTTCCCTTTGCATTCTATCAAAATCGAATTCTACCAGGTCTGAAAGCAAATCAAATTCATTAACTATTAGCTCGAAACCTTAAACGATTGAAAATTCTTGCTTCAATCTACCCTAAGCCTCGAAAGGAACTATTCCTTCTAAGCCTCAAATTGAACCTTAACATATGTGGGTTCGCCATATTTCCGCTACACTACTCTAATTATTTATCTAACTACAAACCATCCAATCGTAATTCACTACCGTATCTAATTAACTTGACACCCAAAATTCTTTGATCAAAGTTTGGTTAAAATTTTGGCATAAACCTCAAATCACAATCAAACCTCAATGATGAAATATTTTATATTCTCATTATTTTGTTGGTAAGTCGAAAAACTGACATATCCCCAAAATATATAATCCATATTAAATACCTAGACTATATGATAACTATAATTAAAATAAATCTTAGGGTAGCCACACCATAAAGACCAAGCCCAAAATCCTCAAGTTACAACAAGATTAGAAATTACAATTGTAGCAATCACTCAAAGATTTGATATAACCTCGGGTCATCACCCAAAATCTTAAAACCCAATTACTTAGCAACCTTAGGATCTCGTTGGCATACCGATGCGCCAATTGATTCATTCTGAATGTTCCCTCCACAATTACAGGGAGTGGATCTTCGAAATCGTCCTGAAATAAAACCATAAAGATTTCTCATTCCATAACTTCGTAGCTGTGCTACTTCGAATACGATTTTTGTCTCCCACTTTAAGAATACGACATCCCATTTCCCAAGTATTAGAACCTACTCACGGTTTTCCTTTCACATCCCCTACAAAGTGCCAAAAACATATTAGGTAGAAGGACTCCCAATATTGATTGTCAATACTAATGTTTGCTCTCCTTAAAAGACACTGAGGTTCCTCTTTATAGTCCTTAAATAGACCTTTCCATTTACTGATACCTTAAAATTCAACAACTCTTACCCAAAGATTCATATCAGACACCTAAATTCATAGCCATTATAACCTAAAAAGAGCCTAAAGAGGTTAAGGTCTCTGAGGCAAAATCCATAAATTTCAGATTATAACTAGCATAAAAACACAACTGAGACAATCATCCCAAAATTTCAACACAACCTCAAGTTACCATTGAAACCTCAAAACTCAATTATTTAGTAACTTAACATCCTATGGTCAGGCCAACTTATTTATTCTGATCGGATCATCCAATTTTCACAATAATCGGTCTAACACCCAAGAACGTTACCGTTCAAACAACCCCAAGCAAAACCATAAGGGTTCCTCCTTTCATAATCTCATAACCGTACTACTCCGATATTGAAATCTATTCGCGGTTTACCCTTCATTTCTCTTATGAATGTCTTAATCTTAAGGATTCTCAACATCAAATCATTAATCTCTTAGATAACCTATCTTTCAGAAATCCCCAGATAGCCTCATCGACTCTATTAGTGTCAATTTTGACATAAACTCAACAACAGCCTTAATTGCCGATCAGAAAATAAGAAAAGCTAGTCTTCTCTTTTAATAACATCCTTGAATTTCCTTATAGCCATATAATGAATTTCAGGTATGGCCTAATATGCCATCTACACTTGGGACATATTTTTATCATATAACTTGTAATCATAGCAATATTAATTATGTTACCTCTTTTTGCAACTCATCTAATACTTTAAAATCTATGACTCCAATTGCAAATCTGAATGCTCTTTTGAAAATTATCTACACTAGTATGGCAATTTGCTAATCAAATTGTCTTAGTATCCCATCAAAGTCTGGTACTTCAAATTAGATCAGTTAATCATTCATAGTCCCAAACTGGATACATAATTCTATCAGACAAGGATTTACCGATCAGAGGTCAACCAAACAAAATGGTCGACAATTTACTCTTCATTCCTCAAAAGTTATCATTATATATCTCATTTTGATGAATACAGATCGCTTCCAATTCAATGTCCCACAGACGCTACAATCCTCGAAGTTAATTCACGGACGCTACAATTCAATGTCCCACGGACGCTACATATGTCCTAATATGCCATCTACACTTGGCATATATTTTCGTCGTATCACTTGTAATCACAGCGATATTAATTCTATTACCTCTTTTTGCAACTCATCTAATACTTTAAAATCTATGACTCCAATTGTAAATCAGAATGCTCTATTCAAAATTATCTACACTAGTATGGCAATTTGCCAACCAAATTGTCTTAGTATCCCATCGAAGTCTGGTACTTCAAAGTAGATCAGTTAATCATTCATAATCCCAAACCAGATACATAATTCTATCAGACAAGGATTTACCCATCAGGGGTCAACCCAAACAAAATAGTCGACAATTTACTCTTCATTCCTCAAAAGTTATCATTGCATATCTCATTTTGATAAATACAGATTGCTTCAAATTCAATGTCCCACAGACGCTACAGTCCTTGAGGAATACTTGTCAGATCACTTAATAAATTTGGTTAAACCTAAGATGACCAAACACTTCCACGCCACTAATCGGTCTTTCCAATTAGTCACTGCTTAAGGTCTTGTGGATCCAAAATCATGCTACCCATGATGCCATATGCTCAATGGGGCATTCCCTCAAACTAATCTCATATTACTTTCTCGATTGGGCATTCAATTAACAACCATTCTAAACCCATGTCATAATCCTCAAATAGAAAGCATACTCCCTATGTTCCCTTGAATTCATCAAGGAGGTCATCAAGAAATTGACCTAATTAAAACTAGAATATCCAATTCATAAAACTCATGAAACTCCAACAAACCTTCATAACCCAAATGGTGTTGCCAGAACTGATAACGGCTATATCATAATTTTGAAGGCTACCCTTGGCGCAATTCTCGATTATCCTCAATTGACATCAAGTCTTTGCAATAGATCTCCCAAATTACCTATTACCCATTTATCAAACCATCTATCTCTTGCTCGATCTACTATGCCTCATATTCCAATTTTAAAACCTAACTACAAAGTACAATATCTTACCAATACACTTCACACAAACATCCACGAATACCTTTTTCAATTTCTACAGGCTTTGTACCACCAAGAAATTTCGGCATTCAAACACTTACCAAATCGATCATAATTTGACATTCTTAAATTCATTACATTGAAAATCGACTCCAAGTTTCACTGACCTCGAGCCATTAATCTCACCTTGTCCGTCACACTTGCTAGGTTGACTAAGCATCCCCTTCTTAATGAGTTACTAGCCTAAGAACTACAACACAGAACAAATCAAACCTGAACTCTAATCCAAAATCAATTAACCCAGGCCTTGAATCAATGTCAATCAAGTTAAATACTAAATCTCAACTTAATTCTAGCCTAAGTCAGACAAACTAGATATCTAAAACTATTCGATTGAACCTAATTATCCTACGGCTATATCTATTTATCTGATCAATCTTAATCTATCCTAAACTTCTTCATACGATTCAAATCAAACCTAAGGCATCTTTTTTCTCTGATACCTGTAATAGCCCAGATCCTAAAACGTAGAAAGTCCCCAACATGGAGTCAATATAATCAAAGAATCGAGGAAGATTGAGGGCTATCCGGTCAATGCCAGTTGACCAAAAAATGTGATAAGAATGAAAATCTGGTTAACAAGTGTTGACCGGAAAAAGTGAAGAAAGACGTAATCCGGTCAATGTATGTTGACCAAAAAACATGAAGAAAGACGTAATCTGGTCAATGAATGTTGACCGAAAAACGTAAAGGAAGGCTTATCCGGTCAACTAGCATTGACTAGAAGGAAGGGAAAGAGGAAAGTAAACCGGTCAATGCCAGTTGACAGGAAATATTACAGGTAAGTAAAATCCAGTTAACGCCAATTGACCGGAATGTGTAGGAAGGAACAACTAAATCCGGTCAAAGATAGTTGACCAAAAACACGAAAGAGAAACCTAAATCCGGTCAAGGCCAGTTAACAGGAAATAATAAAGAAACCCTTACGAAAAGTAGAGTCAGAAATAACCATACCTGAGTAGGTAATCTACTCCCAACCACCTCCGAGTGGTTGACCTGCCCTACCTACTACTATCAGACCCAAGGGCCTATAAATAAAAACTAGAGAGCTTAAGGAAAGAGGTTAAGAAGATGCTCTCGACAGAGTTTTCTAATAAAGGAAGACTAGAATTTCAAGGTGAAGCAAAGGAATTCAGGCAAGAGTACTCACCTTTTTGTCAATCATATGTTTAATGCAAGTATACTCCATTTTAAGTTCATGGTTTCAATGTAAGTATATCATGTCTGTTTGTCTAACTAATGATGTTCAGTTATTTTATGATGTTCGAACACATGAAGTTTGATTATTGTATGATTTAGATGATGATTAGTTATTTGCTTATGAAAAGTACCAGTTATTTCATGATGTTTGAACGTTTTACTTAAATGTATGAAGTCTGGCCATCTTTTAAGTTGTTCGGTTGTTGCATGTGTAAAATGACCTCCGGCTTTTGTTAAAAAGAACTCTTGCTTTTAATAAAAAGAACTTCGGCTTTTGTTGAAAAGACCTCCGGCTTTTGTTAAAAAGAACTCTGGCTTTTGTTAAAAAGAACTTCGGCTTTTGTTGAAAATGACCTCCAGCCTTGTTAAAGAAAAGATATTCGGCTTTTTGACATAAGACCTCCGGCTTTTGAGTAAAGACCTTCGATTTTGATATATGACCTTTGGCTTTTAAATATATGAACTCCGACTTTTGTTAAAAAGAACCACGGCTTTTGTTAAAAAGAACTCCGGCTTTTGTTGAAAAGACCTCCAGCTTTTGTTAAGAAGACCTTCGATTATAATACGTTAAAGGAAAGGCATTACGGACTTAAAATGCTGAAGTTAAGAATAAAGGCTATAAGAATAAGGAAAAATGTATGTAATCCGGACAGCAAGTGAAACTCTACGACTTCTGACTTTCGAACTGTGATGGATGGCTATTAAAAGATATGAACTAAGAACCGAATTTCTATTAAAGTTTTTTTTTTTGGTAAGTAAGTATTTTGGATTAATAGGGAGAAAAAATTACAGAAACTATGTTTTATCTCCAAGTGATTTTACTTGAAGATAAAACATAAACGCTAGGGCATGCCCCGAGCAAGAGTTACAACAGAACATGTCTAAGAACTCTGAGAGGAAACTAATTACAGACACCACAGAATGCAAAAACTGGTACAAAAAAACCCAACCAAACAAAATTCAGCACAAGCCAAAAATAACCGAACGAAGACGCTAAAATAATCGCCAGGCACCCCATTCCAGCGTTTCACAGCATGTCCGGAGTACCATAATCAGCGCCTCATTACCATCGGCGCAGATGCAAAGTACAGCGGAAAACAACCAGCATCAACCGGGACCCACATAACTAACAGGGGAGCAGGTTCAGCCAATAAGCAACCGAAGTGCGAGAAAAGGATGGCACCAGATTCCGAGACACACACGGCCGGGGTGGAACAAGGCCTCCGACAATCCACGCCAAATTGCCACAGCAGACAGAAATCAGCAAAACCGGGTGGCAGCATGGAATTTCCAGCCACCAACATGGTTTAAAAGCTGCTGACAAAAGCTTCAGAAACAGCCGCAGCCTTAAGCAAAAGACAGATTGAAACCCAGCGCAGCAAACACGAAGACCAGATTTCAGATTCCCAGCATAAGACTCTGCACAGCCCACCACTGGTACAGGAGATTGGAGAGCTGCCAGCACCTGCACGATCCAGAAGGTAACACCCCTAGCCGAGACATCAGCAGGGCAACTCCAACCTCAGCATCCACCAGCAGCAGCCGAGAGCCTCAAAGGGACGCGAGCAGCACAGCCTTAACATCAAGGCAGCCGAAGCACCACACATTTCAGAGGCCCAAAATGCTTCATCAAGCAGGATGCCGAACACCAGAAGGCATCAGCATCCAATACCAGCACCAGCATCTAGAATGCCAGCACCATAATCATTAGCATGTGTAACAGCAGCCTGTAAGACAGCACCAGAAAACAACTGGGCCAGCAGACGGGAAGGTGATGACAATTCCAGCACCTCAGCAATGCCACATGGGCACCACCAGTAACAAAACAGTGAGCCTGACTGAGCATCCCACTTCTGTGTTTCATCAGCACGGCAGAACCACAAACAAAATAGCCAACCAGGTCCACCACCTCATTCTCAAATAAAGAAAACAAACCCATCTACTGAACTGGAATCTGCATTTAAATTCCATGCAAGGGGAGAAAATAGGAAAGCAGTGCACCGACAGCCTCTGCCTTCCATCTCAGCAAACCGGAATCTGCACCCTTCCACCATCTATTACTGAACAGGCAACAGCAGGTCCACCAGCCACAGCATAATAGCCCACGGGATCTTCAGGCCACCCAGGGGCCTTTTCAGCAACACCATGCTGCCATCTACAACAGCAGCAGGGCAAAATGGACAGCAAGGAGCCGCCTCAGTAAGATCACAGCCGCGTTGGCATCACGAGCAGCTCCTTCCTCAGCAGCAGGAAGGAATTCCATGTAAGCAACCATCAAAACTTCAGAAGTGCAGCACCACACTCCTTCAGCACAAAGCAAATCGGCGATCAACCAAACAGGAGGTAACTATCATCCATCAAATCTTCATCAGCAATTTCAGCAAAAATTGCAGTCAATCGAAGGTTCCACCAGCACCATACTCAGCAGAGTCAGCCAAGTTCAACCGGAATGGCATCAATACACTTCCTCCACCAGCTAATACAATAACCAAATACCTGTTCTAACCAGCACCTCAAGAAAGATCTAGCACCTCAAGCAGGATCCAGCGCCATTCCAGCAGCAGTTCCTGCCCACCTACATCAGCCATAAGGTGGTTACACATGGGAGCAGAGGCAGAACAGCACCACCACAGGCAGCAGGACAGCCAACCCAAGTACAACAACGGTCCATCTCGTCCAAAAAAACCAGCAGGAACCAAACGCCATTTAATCACAGAAGACCGTTTTATCCACAACAAGGACTGGCATTGGAGTAGCAGAAAACTGCTACTCCAACAGGCGTTCTCCTGTCGGACAAAAAGAGCCCCACCAACATCCAACAGACCAGGTGAAGTCTAAAAGGCGAAACCCATCAACCCCTGGTCATCAGTCTAGCAAACAGGACCAAGTAGAACAACAAACACACATCAATTCCTACCGGGAGAATCCACATCTCAATTTCAGGGAGCCCGGACAGTGACATCAGTCTCACATAACCAGAACATGCAAGAAGAAGACCACAATACACCATCAAAGAGGGAAGAAAAGTCTGCAAAAACAGAAGCAACCATAGACCAGCAGCCAAAAACCAAGAACCAAATGCTATAGCTTTTTTTTTTGGAAACCCCCTTCT
>JAODPA010067198.1:0-10651 GCA_025585075.1 Nepenthes mirabilis
AAAAAGCCGCAGGATAAATTTTGAACAAATTTTTTATAATAATAATAGTACCAGTTATAAATAACCTCATCCGAAATCCCTTTAGTACAATTGCGAGTGAAGAATAGATAATTGTAAACTCCTCAACATATCTAACAATCCACAAGAAACAGTACAATGACAAATAAGAATAATCAAATAAAAATACGATCTAGAAATTTACATTCAAATAATATACTTAACCTTAGCGAAGAACATAATTCAAATTGGATATTAACCTGATGTTGAGCATCTTCCTCTTATCTCTTTTTCTTTTCTCTCTCTGTGTGATACTTATTGTGTAATAAACTGATTTTAGAATACCCTAAAATTATATTAGCACGATTTTATATTGCAAGCCATGCTCAAGTGCCTCTCAAGGTCGCCTTGGGCACTGGCGCCAATCTCTTTGGCCTGCGGGCCGCACTATTTTCAGCACTTGGGTGACATCGGGCTCAAGCACTGACGTGCATGCATTGTAATCCTCGTACGAATATTGTGCAACTCTTCGATAATTATTCATTTGTTATGGCACCGATAAAAGAGTAACCAAAACCTAAGAGAATATACATTAATATCGGATCATATATATTAATATTGAATATATTAAAAAATTATGATAATCATTAGTTGACATAGAAATATCATCGAATATATCAGCTGACATGAACATATCACGTTCTTGTAATCTGGTGGACATTAGCCCATAATTGATATACAATATCAACATTCAACTTCACCCCAAATCAATTAATCTACTACCCATCGGTGGCACTGTTGTTCAAAGGAAATTTTCCAACAGAGCACAGGGCTTTATTCGGTAATCTTTCACAAATCACCCATATACAACGAAACTCTAAGTTTTTACTATGCCACATGAACAACAGAAACTTTGTGGTATAAGTCCCTAATTCTATGAGCCCACAACCATGTTAATTTCTTAGAAATTTTATAACAGAGTTGACGTTTTGTTTTTCCTTATTTCAGCAATGGAGATAATTCGATGTACCAACTCTTGACGTTATAAAAGGAAAACAAGTTAGAAATCACATAAAATAGGAAAATAATTCAAGAGATGCTTGGCCAGTACCTCAGAGAAAGATGAGATCTCTACGGGAGAGTCAGTGTAGGGTTCTCTCAAACTTCTTGGACTTGTGGTTCTGAGGGCTCTGCACTGACCACCTCAGTCGTCTCAATGTTTCCCTCGATCAAAATCTCCCCTCTGACCTCTAGCGCTCGGGGCTCAAAATCAAGCGCTTCAGATACAGCTTCCTCCTTGGCCTCGGACAAAGGGGCCTCCAAGCATGGCACATCGGCCATCTCGACTCTTCCCTTGACCTCATCCTCGTCTTTGCCCTCGTGCACTTGGGTCTCGAAAGAGGGTCCATCAGCAACTTCAGCGGTAAATTCTTATATGGCCACTTCCAGGATACTGGCCTTCAGAACCTTGACCTGAGGTATCTTCTCAGCATCCTCAAACTGAGTCTTTTTTATCTAATAACACCCCTTGGCAAAGTTGGCAAGAAGATTGGGGAAGGGATCCTCAAGTTGAGATGGCTGGACGGCCAGCTCCTCATATGAACCAAGTGTTGGCACTAGGATAGGCTCGTCCTTTGTACCAGCCTTTGGATTACCCACAGCCAAAGCAACAGGCTCCAAGGGCTCACGACTCTCGTCGGAATCAATGGCCCTAGATGTTTGGGATGATGAGGAAGGAATTGGGTCCACCCTCTCCAATAGCCTCTCTGTTCTTACTAATTGACCGATGGTGGCCTAGTCGTCATCAAAACAGGAGGGCCTAACCGAGGCCTTCTGACGCTTGGGCGCCTTATTAGAAGTCTCACTTATGTGAAGTGGCCTCTATTTTCCTTTAACTTCCTTTTGGGGGCCGACGGCAGAGGAGGTACATCCGACCATCATAAAGGGGTTCCCATTTTGCTTGTGCTAGGGCCTCTGGCAACAACCGTTGATTCTTTTATTTTCATAAAAGGAGCCAACTTTTTCCTTAATGAAATTTTTCAATACTTTCACCGACTCCTTCTTGTGCTCAAGCATCTCAGAAGAAAAAGATGTCATAATGCGGCGCCATTCATTGGAAAGCCCTTATCTAGAGGGCATTACCAAGAAGAAAAAGTAATCCTTTCAAATAAAACACACGAGCCATTGAATTTGTATCTAATAGTTTCAACATCGAGAAGAAAGGGCTATAATATAGAGGTGACTACAGTTCCCAACTCTGATGAGTATAGATAATTTTGATATGATAAATGTTTCGTTTATATTTTTAGATACTATTGAGATTTTTTTGAATGATATGATATCTATTTATTCTTATATGGGCTGTGAAAACTTGAAGTTTGTATCTCAACTTTGGGAGAGTTTCGTGCCTCCATTGCTGACTCTTGGCATTTTTTGTAGGCGAATAAAGTTTCCAGTGCCGTTATTAAGGCGCTTAGCCAACGAGGCGTGGTGATCTTTGATCGGGACAAGGAGATCGTCTGGTTCGATGAGGAGTTGGAGCTACTGAAGGCGGAGCACCGGGAGGATACAATCGCCCTAGAGTCAGTGCTGGTCAGCCTAGAAGCGGAGAATACTAGGCTGAAAGAGGAGAACGCCAACATGAGAGGAGCTGTCGTAACTGGCCTGGTGGAGGAGGAGAACGATAAGCTGAAAGAAAAAAACATCCGCCTGAAAGAAGAAGTTGAACAGGCTATGCGGTGCATTGATCAGCTTGCGGGGTAGATGACCACATTGGAGAACGAGTTGAGTACTCGCATTCATCCCCACGAGGTCTCAAACATGCTGTTGGCACGGTTATAGGAAGGGATCAACATTATCCGGTGCATTACCCAGCTAGTGGGCCCCAATTTTCCAGTTGAGTATCTTGACCTAGTGAACCGGTCTACCCAGAGTTGTGAGAGCCTTGTGGGGGAGCCCTGGAGTGGTCAAGGTTCGCCTCCACCTCCGCCTCCTCCTGGGAGTTCCGCTCCTCCATAGTTTTTTGTACTCCTCACTTTCTTTAGTGAATTGATGTAAGTATATTGTAAGTAATAAAACAAGTGTTTTATCGATGTTGCACATCTTTGCCATTATCACTGCTTTCAAATTTCCCGTTGTTGTATTGGCTATCCAACTTGGTGTATTACACGCAAGTTGGTTGTCTGAGTTACTTAAGGTGTTATTGGCGCCTTTTCAAGGTCTTGAGTCCTTAAGAAGACATCAAGGCATATCTTGATGATAGGTCTATACTCGTGTGTGAGTAAAGCCTTGGTGGTACTACCCAAGTGTTGACTTGGGCGACCAGCTTTTGGGAGAAGTGCCTTGCTCCTATCTATCATCGCTGACTGATCACGTTATCTTCTTACAAAGGAGGTCGACACGTGTGCTGCTTGAGCTCCCTAAGATTTTGACCACGAACAGGCCATTTGAATGACTAAGGTTTAGATACGATCACTTATGAGCCGTTTGGATGATCAAAATTTGAATACGACCACTCATGGGCAGCCTGAATGACTAGGGTTTAAATACGACTCATGGACCGCCTGGATAACCAAAGTTTAAATTCGATCACTTATAAGCCACTCGGATGATCGGGGTTTAAATACGACCACTCATGAGCCGCCTAAATGCCCAGGGTTTAGTAACAAGCGGGTAAAAATCCGGTTGACTTCGGGGCAGTCTATGCCGTTTAGTCCTGCAACAAAGAAAACATACAAATATGTACACACACATATAGAACATGGAAAGAAATAAAAAAAAATAACACAATACACATGGAAAAATACTTCTTTTATTGATTGGGAATAACATGCACATACGATTACAAGTATACACATGGATGATCTACCTGGACCTTTACTAGAAGTAGCGTTTGAGGTGGATCGCATTCCACATTCGTGGAACCAACTTGCCACCCTGGATCTGGAATTTATATACTCCGTCCCATAGGGAAGCAAAGATTAGGAAATGTCCTTTCCAATTTGGAAAAAGTTTATTCCGGTTGACAATCTTACCCGTAGCCTCAATGTTTCGCAAGACCAAGTCCTTAACGTTGAACTGCAGTGCTTTTACCTTCTTATTGTAATAGCAGGCGATTCTTTGTTGGTAGGCCACAATCCATATCCTGGCAGCGTTGCGGGCTTCATCTAGCAAGTCTAGGTATTCCTGGGTTTTCTAGAAGTTATCTTGCAGATCGAAAGATTCGACCCTAAGACTTGTAAGCCTGATCTCAACCGGGATTACTGCTTCAGTCCCATAACAGAGACTGAGGGGCATCTCGGGAGTTGGTTCCTTTGGAGTAGTTCGGTAAGACCATAGGACAAAAGGTAGCTCATCTAGCCATGAGCCCCCTGCGTCCTCCAACTTCATTTTAAGACCATAGAGTAGCGTACAATTCGTGACTTTTACCTGTTCATTCACTTGATGGTACACCACCGAAGTGTGGACCAGCCTGATGTTTAGGCTGGCGCAATACTTAGTGAACTATTTTTCAAGAATTGAGTTTCATTGTCAGTCACAATGATCTCGGAAACGCTGAATCTGTTGACTATGTTCTGGAAGATGAATTCAAGAGCGTTATGCTCTGTGATCTTGCCAATGGGATGGCTTCGACCCACTAGATGAAGTAGTCGATACCTGTGATAATAAACTTCCTTTGCCCCATTGCAATGGAAAACGGGTCAAGAATGTCAAACCCCAATTGTGCGAAGGGTTAAGGAGCCTAAAGGGATTTCAGCTTAGCGGATGGCTGGTGTTAAAGATTGCCATGAAGTTAGCAGTTCTCACACCTCATTACGAACTCAAGTGCATCATTCTTCATTGTCGGTCAGTAGTAACCTTGTCGCATGATCTTGAATGCTAAGTTCTTGCCGCCAATGTGCAATCCGTATATCCCAAGGTGGACTTTACCCAGAGCGTAGTCGGCCTCCTCGGGGGTGAGGCACTGGAGGTACAGAGTCGAGTAGCCACGGTGATATAGCCATCCATCAAGTACAGTGTACCAGCTGACCGTCTTCTTGATTTTCTTGGCTTCATCTACGTCTTCGGGGAGTGCTCCGTCTACCAGGTATCTTTAATATGGTATCATCCAATTTTCTACTCCGGAGATCTGCATTGCTTCCTGTTCTTCTGTGTCGGGAGCGCTCAGACTCCCCTACATGTTTCTAGAATACTGTTCTGGGTTTTCGGCCGCCGCCGTTCTGGCCAGTTGGTCAACCTTCCAATTCTCAATTTTAGAAACGTGGACCAGGGTTAGCCTGTCAAATCTCTGGGTGGCTTCCTTCACTTTAGCCAAGTATCTGACTAGGTGTGGGTTGCTTGCCCAGAAACTCCTGTTAACTTAGTTGACGGCTAACTCAAAGTCGCTATAAACAGTCATTCGCTTAATTGAGCACTCTTTGGCCAGTCTTAACTCGGCTAATAGGGCTTCGTACTCGACAACGTGGTTGATGGCCGAAAAGTCTTGTCTAAGGGAGTACTTTAGCTCAAACCCGTTAGGGTCCTGAAGACTACCCCGGCACCGCTGTCTGAGTCCGTGGACGATCTATCTACGTTAAAAACCCATTCCTGTTCTTTCTTGTGCTATCCTGCGTCCTCAGTAGACTATTATTTGAGAATTGGTGTCGTGGTCTCGACGATAAAATCGGCCAAAGCCTACCCCTTAATAGCCGATTTGGGCCGAAATTCGATATCGAACTGTTTTAATTTGATAGCCCACTTTACCAACCATCCAGAAATATCGAGTTTCTGGAGATATTCTTCAGAAGCTGATCGTTGAGAATAATCACACGATGAGCCTGGAAGTAGGGTCTCAGTTTTCGGGCGGAGAAAACAAGTGCTAAAGCTAACTTTTCTGCACGTGGCTAGCTCGTCTTTGGGCCGGTCAACGTCTTACTCACATAGTAGACCGACCACTGAGAATCGGAGTCCTGGCATTGGAAGACGGAGCTAAGGGACACCTCTGATACCGCCAGGTAGAGGTATAACTCTTCTCCATCCTTAGCCGATGTAAGTACCGGCAAGTTAGCCAGGTACCGCTTCAATTCGATGAAGGCTGACTGGCATTCTACAGTCTAGTAGAATCCGTTGGCTTTTGTCCCCCTTAGAGCCTTAAAGAAATGCTGGTACTTGTCCCTCAACTTAGCAAAGAAGCGAGACAGGGTCGCCGGTCATCCGATTAGCCACTGAACATCTTTGACACTCCGTGGTAGAGCCATGTCCGTGAGGGCCTTGATCTTCTCCGAGTTTGCTTCAATTCCTCATTGAGAGACGATGAAACCTAAGAATCTCCCTGAGGATACCCCGAAAACACACTCATAGGGTTTAAGCTTCATTTAGTGCGCGTAAAGTACCTCGAATGACTCAACTAGATCGCGAATATAGTCATGGGTGGTCCTACTCTTGACGAGCATGTCGTCGACGTACACCTCCAAATAACGGTCGATCTGCTTCTCAAACATCTTGTTCACGAGCCGCTAGTAAGTGGCGCTCGTGTTCTTTAGACCAAAAAGCATGACCCTATAGAAATAAGTGCATTGGTCTGTCATGAGAGATGTGTGCTCTTCATCCTCAGAGCTTATTCGGATCTGTTTGTAACCCAAGTACACATCCATAAAGCTCAACAGCTCGTGTCCAGATGTGGAGTCGACCAGCAGGTCGATCTTGGGTAAAAGGAGGCTGTCTTTTGGACAAGCTTTGTTAACGTTAGTAAAGTAGGTGCACATTCACAATTTCCCGTTGCTTTTTCTTACCATGACGACGTTAGAGAGCCAGTCCAGGTATTGGACTTTTTTGATGAAGCTGGCATCCAGAAACTTCTTTACTTCTTCCCGGATAGTGATCAACTTTTTCACTGAGTGATTCCTTTGCTTCTACCTGATAGGCTTGCGGTCAGGAACGAGGTCCCAACTTATGGACCATTACTAAGGTCAGAATCCCAAGCATGTCAGCTGGAGTCCACGCAAAGACGTCAGCATTCTGCCATAAGAATGTGATTAGCTTGTCGCCTAGTGTACCAGTGAGTGAGCTGCCGATCTTTACGCACCTTTTTGGGTCCTCCGGGTTCAGTGGGATTAGATTGGTTGCCTCACCAAACTGTGCCTGTTGTAGAGTTGTTTCGTCACGATGGTCGAGTTCTCCTGCTGACTTGGTGCTACCACTCGGAGCGATTTGAGACATGTAACATATCCACCCAGTGATTTGATCACCCAGCACTTCGCCCACGTCGCATGATGTTGGAAATTTTATCTTAGGATGCGGTATTGAAGTGACAGCTCTCAATGTTGTTAGGTACGAATGGCCTAGTATAGCATTATAGACAGAGGGTAAGTCAACCACCGATAAGGTAAATATACGACTCGTCATTCTTGGGTATGTGCCCAGGGTGACCTCCAACTAAATTGTCCCTTAGACGAGCACTGGTTCGTTGTCAAGGTCGTACAGCGAGCCTTCGATAGGTTTTAACCGACTCTTTTTTAAACCGAGTTTAAAAAAAGCATCAAGATAAAGCAAATCGCGTGAACTTTTTATTATCAATAAATACTAGTTTCAGCTGGTAGTCGATACTACTGTCCGAAACGAGCCCGGATACGAGGGGATCTGTATGGGGGGAGATTACATGTTCCAAGTCATTGTTACTAAAGCTAATGACATTGTCTTCAGTGCGCTGTTTCTTCCTCCCAGCCTACTGTTCCTTGTGGTCCATCGAAATTTGGGCCAGTCAAGTAGTGATCATGTTGACCACTCCTATCGCGACCCGATTCTGTGGAGGGAAAGGGCCTAGTCCTTCACCGCCTGCAGTGCCAGAGCTCTGGTTAGGGTTGTTGACGAACCTGGTGAGGTGACTTCTTCGGATCGACTCCTCGATCTCCCACTGAAGAGTCTTATAATCTTCCATAGAGTGTCTAGAAGATCGATGAAAATCACGGTACCTGGCTGAATTTCCTCCCTCCACTTTCTTATATGGCTTTGGCCACTTAAGAAACTTCTCTCCACGGATCTGCATGAGGACGTTTGAACGCGTATCAGTCAGGGGCGTCAGGTTGATCGGCTCATAGTCCTTACGCTCTAGTGGTCCGGTCCTATGGTGCTTTCTACGGGAATGGCCGCCATCACTGTACTTTCTCTTTCCCTCAGCTAGGAAAGGATAAGGCTATTCAGTCCGCTCAGGACACTTAGCCTCGTTGGCCTCCTCCGTCACTACGTAGGCTCTAGTGATAGATTTCGCTTCCCGGAAGGTATGTGAATTCTTATGCACCAAGTACCTAAAGAAATCCCCGTATGTCAGCACGGAGATGAAACTGCCAAACTTCATCTCCTCTGTGAGTCTAGGGATCCACCTAACTTCTGCCCCGAAGTGATTCCAAAATTCCTACGGATTCTCTCCGTGCTTCTGCTTGATGTGGGACTATTGTCAAGGCTGCTTCTCTTCTCAACAGCTGGAGGCGTATTATGCTAAGAAGAGATAAGTCAGTTCCCTGAAGCTCCGGATCGAATATGAGGGGAGGTGATAGAACCAAATGTGAGCATCCCCCTTCAAAGTAAGTGGGAAGCAGAGGCACATTGCTGCATCCTCCAACCCTTGTAGACTCAGATAGGTGCTGAAGTGATCAAGATAATCCACGGGATCAGCACTCCCATCACATGAGTCAAGGGTGACATATTGAACTTCACCGGTATTGGACAGTTCAAGATCTCCACCGTGAAAGGAGATTGGTCAAGGTCTATCGCGTGTTCATCATCTTTGAACACGAGGTTCTAGATCTTCTCCAGTCTTGGGTCTTCCTGAGCAGTGTTGCTTGATCTTTTGGAGTTAGATATGTTCTCAACTCTATTCTTTCTCTAGGGTGGCGCATAGCTGGCCAGCTACTGCCACCTATGGATCTAACAACCCAGGAGGGTCACTCTTGAGCCTGGGTCCTGGCTTCCACTCGAGAGTATCGAGGGTTCCTTCGTTTTAGACTTTCTTTCAGAGTCATGCTGCCTGATTATTCTTTGAACCTTGGCCGGCTTTGGGCATAAAAGGACTCTGGTGTCTAAATGTTGGTCGGCCTTCTGGATTTCTTGGCCAGTCTCTTCTCCTCTAGCCTCCTCTCCTGGAGGCCGACGCAGGAACTGCTGCCAGTGGAGCCCCCTGTTGTGCGTGCTCCTAGCGGGAGTAAACCATCTTGTTTGTTTTCTACATGTACTCCACCAAATTTTGAAAGAAGGGTGTAGGCACCCCGTTGACCATCCCGTTGACCATGGTACCGACATCGTGGTCCTAGTCAAATGAGATCACATCTCTAGCAGGCTTGCTAGCTTGTGTTCTTGTGTTCACCAATCGGATTAATGTTGTTAACTTAGGACGTGAAGCTGAGAAAAGTATTGAAGAAAAGTGGTTGGCTTTTTGTAAGCGTTTTCACAAATGGCGCTAATAATGCATCCTGGATCCAAGTTTCGAATAGCTTTGGGTCAACTTGACCATCTAAATCCGGCTCCATTCATTGAGTTTGGATCCTACACACCACTACAACAAATAAGAAATCAGGTGACGATGAGAGATTGTCCTACCAAAAATACTCCGACGCTCAAATCAATAATAGCCTTCAAATTAATAAGGTAAAGGAAATAAATGCAATGAGAATGCTATGAGAGTGTTCAGGACGGTGGGCTGCTATCGTTGAGAGAGGCTTTTGCTGGCTCGTGAGGAGCGCTGGCTCCTAACACTGTGTTAGCTGGGAGTGTGGTGACAAAGAGCAAATTATTTACTGAAAGCATGAGAGCTTTGTAGTGGAGAGAGAGAGCTTGATGATGAAGGCGGCTGTATGAGTGTATTAAAAACGTTTTTGTCTAAGATCGAATGCACGCCTTGAAGTGAGAACTCCATGTGCCTTTATAGCTGAGATGTTGGGCGGCCTTCCTTGGGCAGGAATGCTTGATTCTTGGCTCTATTCGGATGGCTTCCTTTCTTGGCGCGGGAGCTTTAATGGCCATAACGGCTCATTGGGCAGATTGCTTTCCTTCTATGTTTTGTAACCATTAGGATTTATTGTAGATAGGAAGAGAATCTGGTGCTTTCTTCATGAGACATGCGCTGAATCTATTGGTGACCGTTACAATTAAGATTGCCATATGGGAGAGCGCAAAATTAGGGGAGAAGACTGTTACTAGTCGAAGACGAAAGTGTGGGCCAAACTGGGCTGGGCCCAGGTGATGCTGGCTCTTAGGCCAACCTACTGTGACGCTTCTGGTTAACAAAAAAACTGACCATTTTCGTGAGCTAGTTGTCCGTCCTGTTATCGAGCTTTGCAGGTCTACTTGGCCTTTCGTTCGATCAACGGCTGGCGTTGACCGTTTAGGAACATATAGGACTTTGTGGACTTGGGTTGTTCCTCATTCACGGGACAGCCCACTATAGACGTACCAAACAAATTAAATTTTTTTATTACTTATTAAATTATTTATTGACCTCACAAAATTTATGTTGTGGAGTTCAATCTTTGAAAATCATTCATTAAATTAAAAAATACTTTAAATGTAAGGCTTCACGGCGTATTATAATCCTTTACAAGTGTAAACGGGTTCATAAAAATTGTTTTAATGATACAATAAAATATTATTTGATCATGTTTTATACTAATAAAAGTAAACCCAA
>JAODPA010067199.1:0-10651 GCA_025585075.1 Nepenthes mirabilis
GAGCGGGAGCATTCCGGAAGGATCTGGAATTTCCGCTCGAGCCCCCGCTCGAGCGCCAGGCGAGCGGTGGAGCTTTCCAGGGAATTCTGGAAGCTTCGCTCGAGCGGGCTTCGAGCATGCTTCAGGCGGTTGGACTTTTGTCGTTTCGGCTCGAGCGGTGGATTGAGCATGCATCAAGCGGCGTTTGTTTTGAGTGAATTTGAGCATGTGTTGATCGGGAAAGCTTTGGGTGGTGTTTTCAACATCTAAAAATTCCAAGATACATATATTTAATTATCCGATATTCTAAAGATATGCCTTTCCTCATGTTAATTCTATTTTTGATTTGGGAACCTCACAATCACATTCCCATGTTGCATTAAAATGTAATCTAATCCGGTCTTGGATGGATCACAATAAACCACAAACCCACCGTATCCTTTTAGATTTGTCAAAATTGGGGTGGTTGTTAACTGGATCTTTAACTCTTAGAAGCTGTGCTCTCATTCTTCTGTCCAAACAAACTTGGTTTCCTTCTGTATCAATCGGGTCAATGGCATGACAATTCTAGACAAATTTTCTACAAATCTCCAATAATAACCTGCCATTCCAAAAAATTTTCAAACCTCTGTTACTATCATTAGTCGGCTCCAATTAAGAACAGCCTCAATTTTTTTTAGGTCAACTGAAATACCTTCATTCAAAATAACATGTCCCAAAAATATTACTTCATCGAGCCAAAATTTATACTTTTTTAGCTTGGCATATAATCTCCTCTCTCTGAGTGTTTAGAGCACATTCTCAAATGTATCTCGTACTCATCATAACTCCTTGAGTAGAGCAAAATGTCGTCGATAAATACCTCCATCAATTTATCCAAGTAGGGTTAGAATACTCGATTCATCAAGTCTATAAAAGATGTATGGGGTATTAGTCAATCCAAAAGACAACCAAAAACCCATAATACCCGTACCTCATTCGGAATGCAATCTTAGCCACATCTTCTTAATCCTCGATTGATAGTATCCCAAATAAAGATCGATATTTGAAAACACTTAAGCCCTTGCAACTGATTAAATAAATCATCGTTTCTCAACAATGGATAATTGTTCTAAATAATAATTTTATTCAATTTTCGGTAATCAATACACAATCGTAAGGATCCATCCTTCTTCCTTACGAACAATACCAGAGCATTTCATGGTGATACACTTGGTCGGATAAATTCTTTCTCCAAGAGCTCTTACAATTGCTACTTCAACTCTTTTAATTTTGCCAGTGTCATTCTATATAGCGCCTTTGAAATCGGTGCTACCCCAGGTACAGTATCGATCTCGAGCTCAATTTTATGGTGTGGGGCAATCCGGGTAGATTTATAAAAAAACATCTTCAAATTTGTAAACCACCGGTATGTCTCTTGCCAACACGTTATGACTCACAATTGTACTAGTATAAGCCAAGTAGGTTTGACATCCACTTTTCATCAAGTGTCAAGCATGTAAGGTTGAAATCAAATCGAAAAATTCTTTTTGTATTACACCTCAAAAATAAAACGGTTCACATTCCAAAATAGCAAAATAGACTCTTTTGTGGAAGCAAACAACACTAGTCTGGTAACTCGATAACCAATCCATACCTAAAATTATATCAAAATCATACATATCTAGTAAGATCAAATCCACACTTAATTGTAGCCCATTAATCCAAATAATGCACCTTAGGTATATAATATCGGTAATCATGGATGATCCTGTAGGTATTGACACGACTAGTGCATACTCCGAAATCCTTGGGGTGATAATAAATGGCAAACAAACTTTGGAATCACAAATGAATGAGTAAACCCCGAATCTAAAAGTACATGAATTGGAATATTAAAAAATAGTGAAAGTACTTTCCATGACATTGGGCAATGCCTCTGCTTCTTGCACTGTTATAGCAAACGCTCTACCCAAAATGTTGGGCTTTTTCGCTGTCGGCCTCTTGAGATGAGGTCTATCCTTAATCATGTGGCCTAATTGGCCATAGTTGAAGCAAACCCCAACACTTTGAAACAAGGCCTTCCTCCATGCATTTTTCCACAATGCGGGCACGCAGTCAAAGATGATTACGGGCTTGGTACCATATAATTTTTAGCTCCCTTCTTTCCTTTCTCCGTCGCTCTTCCTTTCTTATGGGATCCTCCCGACCCTGAAATTTGCCCCAAACTTTGGCCTCAACAGTTGGTTATCTTTTTCTCGAAGTCCCTCTTGAGCTCCTTTTCGAATAGGAGAGCTCGATCCAACACATCTCCATAAGTCCTCAATTTAAGGGTTACAAGTTTCCTTGGAATCTCATCTTTTAGCCATTGCTAAAATTTCCTTATTTTTCTAACCTCATTGTGGATCAAGTGCGAAGCATAATGAGATAGCTTCATGAACTTGGCATCATATTCAGCCACGGTTTGGTTCCTTTGTCTTAATTGCGCCAACTCATCCTCTTTTTGCTTCTGAAGGCTTTTTGAAAATTACTTATCCATGAAGGTATCCACGAACATGTCCCATATGATCTAGCTGTCTTCTAGGCCCATGGCTCTCTTTCTCATGACCACCAATAGTCTGCGTCCCCCTCAAACTTGTATGTCGCGAATGTCATTTTGTCCTTCTCTAGACAACAAATCACCATAAAAACCTTCTTAATCCTCTTGATCCAAATCTCCACCTTGGCCGGGTCTGGGTCCCTCATGAATTTCGGCACTTGATCACTCGTGAACCAGTCATAAGTGATCTTCCCCAGGTTTGTCAAGGTTGGAAATGGAATTGGCTCCTGGGTTCGCCATCCTCTCCATAAGGTTCAAATATTCCTCCTCCCTATCCAGTCGAGAGTTAGATCCAGCACTATTTCTTCAGCCTTTCATATCTTCAATACTATTACCAAATATTAATATTCGGATTAGATCACCTAAAATTAATCAAACTTGGACATCAAATCCAAAACAATTCAAACTCAGACCATGAATCCAAACTCAACCAACCTAGACCCCAAACCAAAGACCAATCAACTTGGACCTTAAGGCATCTCTTTAAAGCTTCTCTGATACCACTTTCTTATTACGAATCACATTCTAAATTTCATCATTTATCTTAATCATAATTATTTATCTCTTTAATTATCCAATTGACTGATAATATGATCACTTGACCAATCGGACGTGAAATCACATCGATGCTATGGCCGACTAAAAATAAATACACAATGAGTCGATATCTATAGGATCCAAAGCATTTCCACAACAACGGTGGCACCAACATCGACCCAAATACATGACGATAGCGGACCATGTTGAAGAAAAATGTCTGCCAATGTTGAAAATAACACATGACAATAATATGTGAAAACTAAATTCTTCATAAGATCAACAAAACAAATCTAGAATTTTTAACATCATCAACTAATATTATATCATCGATCTGTCGATATAGAAATTAAATTTTTGCAACCATATATCACAATCCAAACACATAGAAAAATTGTCTAAGGTTAACATAATATACAAACTGACACTAGACAATGCCAAATATTTTTCGGATGCTAAATCACATCACGAACTAAGGCCTATAATTGAAATTAACTATATTACAGCCATTATATACATTAATATTGTCCAAAAATATAAACTAATAGGAATTATTCATCAGAATATAAACTAAAGTTTCTTGGCCTTCACTCCTACTCATCCAACAAAGATCCGTGCATCTCATCTAAAGGGTTAATAAAACAGTTTGAGAGTGAGCCAAAAACTAAATAAGATATAATTTATACAAAAGGCATACATACTTTAAATTTCAATACATAACGGAAAAATAGGTATCGTGATCGTGTGTAAAGGTATAAAATTGTGCTGAAACATACACGATATATTTCTAAATTTCTTATCTTATTCTTAGTCATGAAAATATGCTTAAATATTACTTTTTATTAGGGACCAGGGTCGGTAGGCCTCATCAACTAAGTTGGCGAATAATCGATGACCGAGTTGTGTATGTTTTCACAGAATTAAGGGTCATATATTCCTATTCACAATCCAAAGGTGGGACATCTACATATCATCCTATAGGTGGGACCAGATACTACTTCTTAACCCCGTAGTTATATAGAGACGAAAGTCGATATGCCATTGCAATATACTATGGCATGCCAAAGAATACTACTCACTAAACTAATCTTTGATCCAATTTCTTAATTCTTGTGAATGTTCTACAATTTTGGGGTTCTTAATTTCCTCATCCTTAGAGAATATAATCATAATTTTTAATATATTGTAGAGTTTTCTTCCATAATTTATAATTTCATACTTATATCTTAGCAAAAACTTGATCATACACAAATTGAAAGTTTAGAATTTTGAAAACTCAAAACTCAATACTTAGTGCAAAAAAATTTAGTATGAGGTACATCTTCAAGATGTGATTTAAAATTCTAGATTTTAAGTGTCAACATATATATAATTTCTAACTTGCATAAAACATATATTTGATAAATTAAAGCCTTTATAAGTTATAGCACAAATTTAAATCATAGATTTTAGCAAAAATTCAGAAAATGTAGCAAAAATTAGCAAACATGGTAATTTCTGCAACATCATCTTTAATACTTCACATGTAGGGCTTAATTCTTCGAATTGTTGAAACATACAGCTTATATTGCAAATCCAAAACATGCTATAGAATAAGGAACGAAATTTATCACATGCAATAATATTAAATTCATAATTAAAGACATGCATACAGTTGAGGAACCAAGTTTAGGATATGTGTGTATGTATATATACATAAGCAGAATTTTTGCATGAAAAGGCTACAAAATCATAAAAAAATTTTGTGCATACTTCTTATAAATATAATAGCTTCAAAATTATAGCTTGGACAAGCATTTGAAGGAAAACATTCAAAACAATTGGCAAGAAATAGCAATAAGGATAGAGGAGCTTAGCACTTGCGTTGATTTGTATTTACTCAAATCCTAACTTGAATAACCCCCATATTTGAGTTACTTGGCTTTCTCTCTCTTCCTCTCTCTCTCTCTCTCTTTTTCTCTCTAGCTATCAAAATTGTAGCCGAAAATGATAGAAACGAGCGCTGGGATCCTATTCATAACTGAGGGGTGCTCGAGCGCCACTCTTGCATGCTTTAAGCGCCGTGGTTTTGGAGTTACGCGCTTAAGCATGCGTCGAGCACATGTTGAGCATGAGGTTTCGGATTTTCCAAGCTTGAGCTCGACTCAGGCATGCTTCAGACATGGTCTCTATTTTTTGGGCTTGAGCATGCGTCAGACCGGCGTCAGGCTTGCTCAAACAAAAATCCAGATTTGGGCAAGCATTAGGCTCATATTCAGTCAGTCCAGTTTTGGCTCTTTTAAATAATTTTTTTATATTTTTTAATCTCAATTTTTTTAATATTAGCTTAATCAACCATGATTATAATAATTTGAAGATTTGGGCCTTACACTTGGGGCTAGTGAGAGACCTGCACAACTACCAGTAGAGTTTGGTAATCGACAAGGAAGAAAGGTTTGCCTCTGATGGGAGGTAGTTCTAAAACTGATCGTTGCATGCCCTTGGTCATCTGCATCATTTTCCATTTTTGCGAGCTTGGAGAGAGTTTTCCTTATACGATTGTTTGAGCCCCTCTTTCTTCCTCCCTTTTCTTGCGGGTGAATCTTAGGGTGCGGGCCAGCTAGCCTTTCCTTCTTGAGGGGCACTGTGATTGTGCCTTCCTCTATGGTGCGAGATCTTGCACCAAATATTTGCTCAGATGTTGTTTCCGTTTTGAGGACCATGCGCTGGTGGGAGCACATGGGTTTATCAGCTGAGCTAGCAGGCCATCTCTGGGTCAAGTTGTATGAGCTGCAAATTAGGCCTAACTCAGCACTTCATGGGCCTTTGTGTAAGGCCCAAATCTTCAAATTTATCATAATTATGATTAATTAAATTAATATAATTATAATTAAAGTCAAAAAATATAAAAAATTAAATTAAAAGAATTAATTCGGATTAGCTGAATCTGAGTCTAATACATGCTCAAATCTGGGCTTAAGTCTGAGTAGGCCTATCACGTGCTCGAGTCAAGAAAATAGAGACTGTACGCCTGAAAAGCACCTGAATCACACTTGAGCATTGAATTCAAAACCACAGTGCTCGAAGTGCACCTAAGTAGCACTCGAGTGTCACTTAGTTATAAATAGAACCCCTCGCTCATTTTTATCATTTTGGCTATGATTTTCAAAGTTAGAGAGAGAGATGAGGAGAAGAGAAAGGAAGAATGAGAAAGCCAAAAAACTCAAATTTGAGGTAACTCAAGTTAGAATTTGAATAAATCCAAGTAAAGACACATGCACTCTAAACCCGTTCTTTTCTTGCTGCTATTCTTTGCCATTTTTACTCAACATTTTTGTTCAGATACTCACCTAAGTCATGCTTTTAAAATTTACATGTGTATATTAAGTATGCATGTCCATACTTAATGATTTTGTAGAGACATTTCACGAGACTTCATGTTTAAGTCAAGTATAGTAAAAATATGTGCTGAATTTTGCGCTATAACTTCATGTATGTTCTGATTGTAAGTTATGATACTCTTCAATACTTGAATTTCATATATAAATCCTTGTATGCCCAGAAATTTAGATTTAACCCCTATATGTACTGAATTTTTGCATAAAAATGGTCTACATACTTAAGTAATCCACTGAAAAAATTAATAAATTGAATTTTTATACTATTTACTGAACTATTGTTGAATTTTAAATTGTTCATGCCACAAATTTGTATAGTAGATCACTTATACTTTAAAATTTGCAATATATATGTTCTGGAGAATCAAAAAAAGGCACTGCATGTAGGTCCCTAAACTAAAAAGTATGTAGAAAAATTTGCATGCTATTTTTGTTGCATTTTCTGTATTTTTACTGTAGTTTATTGTTTAAAATTTATGTTGTAACTTATATAGACTCTAATTCCTCTAACATAAGTTTTATTGAAGCTAAAAATGTATATATGTTGAAAGTCAAAGTCTAGAAATTAAGGTATATGTTGAAAATGCCCTTCTTACTGAATTTCGAGATTTTGTGTTGAATTTTAAATTTTTAAAACTTTTGCATTCCTTCAATTATAATATGCTTAAGTCTCTACAAAAGTATAAGTATAAATTTATGAAATCATGGCCGAAAACTTTACAACATGTTATGAATTATGATTATTTTCCTCCAGAAGTGTGAAAATGAAGAATAACTAAAAAAAGTATAGAGTTTTCACATGAATTAAGAAATTAGATTAATGATAATTCAGCAGGTAGTATATCTTGACATATCTTAGTAAATTACAATGGGATATCGATTTCCGACCATACATAAGTGCGAGATTAAGAAGCGGTGTGTGGCCCCATTTATATGGTAATATATAGACAATCCATCTCTGGGTTTTGAATCGAAAAGTATGGCTCCTAATTATGTGGGAACATACATAACCTGGTCTTCAATAATCCACCCCTTTAATTGGTAAGATTTTTCGGCCCTGGTCCCTAAAGAAAAGTAAGATTAAAATTTGATTTTATGACTAATAATAATATAAGAAATTTAGAAATGCATCATACAAGTTTTCAGCACAATTTTTATATCATTATACATGATCACGATCCATATTCCTTTCATTATGTATTTAACTTTAAACTATGCATGTCATTTGTATAAATTGTGCTTTATTGAGGATTTGACTCACTTTCTTGCTGTTTACTAACCCTTCAAATGAGATGCATAAATATTTGCCAGATGAGTAGGAGTGAAGGCCGAGATGTTCTAGTTTATATTCCTATGAATGATTCTTGTTAGTTTACATTTTCAGACAATGTTAATGTATCTAATGGCTGTAATGTAATTAATTCCAATTCTATGCCTCGGTTTGTGATGTATTGGGTTTTCGAAAAATGTTTAGACACCTAAGGTGTTGTATTGTGTTGTCTGGGTCAATTTATATGTCATGTTAACCTTAGACAGTTTTTGTATGTGTTTGAACTTTGGTATATGGTTGTAAAAAAATTTGCTCTCTAGGTCAACATATCGATGATATGATATCGGTTGATTATGTCAAAATTTCTAGATTCATTCAGTTGACCTTATGAAGAATCTAGCTTCCGTAGATTTTTATCACATGTTATTTTTAACTTTGGCAGGTATTTTTTTCTGAACATGGTCCGACGTCATTGTATAGTTGGATTGATGTCGATGCCATTGTCTTCGTGGCAAGGCTTTTTGGGTTTTATGAATATTGACTCAAATATTTATTTTTAGTCAGTCATGGTATTAACGAAATTTCACGTCTGGTTAGACAAGTGAACATATTATCTGTCCATTTGATAATTAAAGAGATAATTGATTACGATTAAAATAAATGACGGGATTTAGGATGTAGTTCATCACACTTGGCCCACACCAGATCTCGCTAGGCTGCTGCTTCCTTGGTGCGTTTGTTGGCGAGCTAGATCTTGGGTCAGCCCATGGGTGGCAGACCTATCACTAGCCTCATGCTAGGTGGTTTTAAAGTTTCAACCCCTGGTATGCTTTTAATGGGATGTCACCATGTGGGCTTGAGCACGCTTTCCTTCCCTATGCATTTTGCAGCCCTTCCGCACGGGAAGTAATGATCATGTCACGAACCTGAACTAAACAGGTCAATTTAAAATAATTAATTATAATTCCTAAATTTTAAAATTTTAAATAAATTTAATCAATAATTCTAAATTTTAAAAATTCGGGTGTAACAATCCAAATAAATAGAACCTGACAAACTAAAATCCACACATAACCATATTGGACAACTGTTCGAACATAAATAAATGTGACCTGCTCTAAAAATACCTTAAGGGAGGTAACAATCCAATAAAAAATCATAATCAGGTATAACATAACATCTGAACTATTCTCAAAATACACTAGGGGCATATATCTGACCAATTTCATAATCCAATTATATCAAATGCCAAATTTAAATCATAGCAAACTAAACTCACCAAATTGGACGAATAGTTGAAGATCACATCCTAACTCCTACAATACGTCCGAGCCTTCTACTCTTAATAGACAAAACAGAAAACATAATCCAAATGCCGAGCAAGTATCATATTTTAGACAAAATGAGTCTAATAAATCAGAAGGAATGTCAAATGGGTGAAAATCTAATCAAATTATGCAATAAATCTAATTCGCCGATATAATAAATCCAATACAAATCTAAAATCCAAATCTCAAAATCCAATGGCAATCTCGTATTTAAATCAAATATCTAAATCCAAATAAATGTCCAAATTTTAAAAGTAGTCCTCGTCGGGACATACATATATATGAATATATATATAACCAAAACAGATGTGATCCAGACCAATTCCAAAAGTCAACGTCCAATCCGAGTCCGAGTCCAACTCCAAGGCCCAATCAGCTCGTGATTTGAGGCAAAATTTAATTGCCGGATGATCCAATAACGTGTGCAGAAGTCGAAATAGTATCGTGACATATATTCCAAAGGTTTGAATCAAAATATATAATCAAAATCGTTTGTACGAGACATACCAAACTCAATTATAGGCAAAATTGACAAATCTCAAATATAAATCCAAAATTCATATCCAAATCAAAGTCCAATATCAATCAATACAACAATACAAATTATGCATCAAATCTGGGTTCTAATTATTTAAAAATTATCTTGAGAAAGAGTTACACATAATTCCGGTAACTTTAGTCCAAAATTCATGTATTGTATACCCATAGATAAAGTTTCTCACTATATTCTGCCACCCGCGGCTTTGAGTGCACTCCTCAAACTTGTCAGATATATTAGGACGTCCGAATATACTCTAAGATCAAGTCAAATTATCTAAATAGGAAAGGTTACTACTACAAACCTTTCTTGCCACCGGAAAGAAATTTTCAAATAATAAACTAATTTTTCCATTGGAAGCTGACCAGAATCTAATAATCCAAATCCAAATGTAGTAACCACAACCTGACACGTGCATATGAAAATACACGGCCAATGCAAGTTTCGTGTACATTTTTATTATACATACTGATATAAATATACACCGAGTCTAGTAAATTTTTTGGACTTTCAGAAAAATGATTAATTTCTAAAAATCATAAAATCCAAATTCAAAGCCTCCAAAATAATCCAATGAACTACATATTTATGTCCAGAATAAATAAAACAGGTATGCAAAATATATACATGTTAGTAAAAATTTTAAATAATGTTTAAAATAAGTTAAAAATTAAATCAGACTAAAAAGGGGGTTTACAGATACTTGCATTGACCTCATACTTTACAGATTTGAAGAAAAGATATCCCAAAATACCTGAATCACGCGTCCTCCCTCCTGCCGCGTGCACTGGTGCGCCTCTGCCCACGCCTTCTGCGCACGCCACCGCTCACCCATAGCCATCGGCAGTCACCGGCGAGTCACCCCGGAGCCACCCCCTTGCCGCACATCGCTGTCGTGGCTTCACCCGGCACGAAACCCACCAGCCGTTGCCGACACAACCCGCCATCTTCTTGTACGACTACCGTCGACGCCCAGCGTCGACTCCTTGCCACATCTGCTGGCCTTCTCGACACCGAAACTCTTGCTGGCAGCCACCGCTGCCT
>JAODPA010067200.1:0-10651 GCA_025585075.1 Nepenthes mirabilis
TAATAATAATCGGGTTAGTCAATAACATCAATTATAAAAATAACAAAGACAACAATAACAATATTCAATACAACAATGCTGCCCAAGAACTCAATAACTTATTTATAACATGACTCAAATATGATATCAGCAAGAAGTTGATTCTCCATGTCTGAACACCAATAAGAAAGACAAAGATTTTCAAATTCAAACTTCAATAAGAAATATATGTATTTTCTAAATCCAAAAATCATCAAGAAAGACATACATTCTCTAAATCCGAATCTTAACAAAATCATCATGGATTTTTTGAATCCAAGACCTATGGATTCCTTGAATCCATAAATATCGCAAGTGTCAATTTGGATCTTATTTTACAATCGCGTATCAAAGGCCATCATATTACAACCCCACCTAGTTAGATTCTTGACGGGAGTATCCAAATACTTGTAAGTTTTGGCAAACAACCATGTCTTGCTCCACTTGGCTTCTCCTTAAGAAATTACACTCTGCAAAGTACTCCCATTCTAAACCCAGCATCACCTGCAGTGATATTCTAGATATCATACTCTATAATAAGCACATGACTATAAATTTTTCTCTATACTGATCAATAGGCCTTATAACAATATGATATAGAAATTAGTTTTGGATAACTATATACTATATTAAAATTTTACAGTTTCAATTTTTTATGATATTATTATTTTTATATAATTTCTTTCACTTTAACCATAAGAAGCTAAGACTATGTCCATGCAATCAAGCGTAATACTGGATCCCATTTCCAAATTGAGCAAGCAATCATTAGCCATTACTAAGAAAAATATCATTTCTTGGATTTTTCACCAAGAAATATAACCATCCCTATCCCCTCACATCAATCCCATAAATCTCAGTGGGATAGATTAGATAAACAATACCTACTAGAAATGTATGAAAATTTTTATCCTCAAAAGAACTCAGTATTGAAAAATGATAGAGAATTATTCGATACTAATAATGATCTTGCTCACGTGATTACAGACAACACAATGGAACTTATCAATAGAAAAGAATGATTTCAATGAAGACCATGCTCATGCAATCAAAGGAAATATAATGGAACTCAAATATCTAATGAATCAAACAAAGAGCCAAAAAAGGAATGTCGAACGTGGACAATGTCTTACCTAGTCGGCTATCTCTACTCTATCGAATCGAACCTTAGTATTTCTATTTCTGATCATTCCTAATACACATTTAGAGTGAAAATTCACTAAGGAACACATCCACCTCTCTCTAACTTAGCCTTGGCCACCAAGGAAAACCTAGTCCCCTCTTCAACCGCTTCTAATATAAGCCCAGATCATGAAATTTCCTAGGATTTTCTATACAACCATCTCATAACATAAGCTTAATTGCTTGCAACTCTTCATCTATTACACTACCAAGTGCATGGCCACCATAGTCTATCACATAAATTACTATATTCAGCATATAGTCTACTTTATACTAAGGAGATCATAGATCTACTATATACTATCATACAATTTATACAAGTATAGTTTTAAACCATACTTATGCAATACAAGGCACATGACCACTTAGGAAAAATTATTGATCCGATACAAATCATCATATAACACACACAATTTGGCCTTACAATATTCGTATAACATATAAGAGGCACACGGCCAATTAGGATTGGCACCAAATCTTTAGATCTATTACAATTTTCTATTGAATACCATGAGTATAGATCTAATAGTCAAATAAACACCAATCATATCTTATACATAAAGTATTCATATTTCACAACAACCTATTTTATTCGAAACTAAGGTCCACGAAACTGAGGCTCTCTCACATTCAAGCCCTAGATTTACCATGTTTATCACTAGATCTATAACATATAGGAAACTTTATAGCAAACAATTTCAAGTTCTACAACTTACATGTTATTTTCCAACATACCATATACTCTAGCATGGAATGTTAAATCCCTTGTCCACCGGCCGAATGTGGGGAAGAAAATAAAGATCTCAAATCAATGAGGGTAATTATTTGAACATAAAGGAGAGAATTTTGAACCACATGAACAAGAAATTTGTGAGAGGATCATCTAATTTATATAAGATGGCATACTAATTACTTCCTCTTAAAACCAACACATAACTCATAATATGAGGAATAGAAGACGTGAAAGAGTGACATGAAAGACATTATCAAGGCTCACACGAAGAGAACATTGCTTATAAGTATGAGCCACTTTCATAAAAATTCATAGCTATTAAAAGAATGTATGAGTTGCACTTGTCTCCATGGATGACCTCTCTTCTCTCTCTATTTTCTTCTTTACAAAATCTCCTTATTCAAATCCTCAAGGTGCACTCTCTTTCTCTCTCTTTTATCTTCAATGTGATGGCACAAGTAAAAGACAAGCAAAAAATTGGAGGCTTCTTAGGGTTTTTGTTAGAATAGAAGGCTAGGGTTTTCTCTGAAGTTTTGGCCTGCCAAACTCCTTTAAAAACCCAGCATTACAAGGCTCCTCATGCTCCCTGCCCCAAATGCCATTTCCCCCTTGATGGGTTCGGTAACCTACAAACTAACCCGAAATCAGGTCTGTCAGGAAAGAGCACCCTAGAAGTTGCAGTTTAGTAGAAACTTCTCCGAGTTCGAAGCCCCAAGAAAAGAAAGCCCAATGGGACACTCCCTTAGCCCAAGGTCGAGCAGGTGCCGAGGTTGACCCGAAATGTATCACTCGACACCGTTCAATGATAAACAATAAATTAGGATTGATCCGTGGGAATCCCACCAGCTCATCAGTTAACGAACAGTATAACACCAATTCGTAGGTGGCACTTGCTATAACCGCCCCGAGACAGCTCAACAAATATTTTTAAAATATTATCCAAGATCGCACATCTCTCTAGGATGACAGTAACAACTCAAAAAATCTTCCTAGAAGGTAATTGCCATGTGGCGCCCACCACGATAGCTTTAGCCGCGGAAAAAATATTCCCAAATAACAGCGGTTTTCATAGTCGGTCCTGGCCATTTTGGAATAGATCTGCCTTCGTCATTAACTTTTGGTTATAATCAGGTTTTAGAATGGCATCTCTGTACGAATTTTGGTTTAATAAAATGAAATGTTAAAAGAGTTGAAGCCGTGAATATTACATAGCGTTGGATGATCTTGTGTATTGTATATATATATATATATATATATATATCTACATTTTGTATGCTTGTATGTGTTGGTCCAGTCTGAACCGTTTCCCTAAACTATTTCATCTTAGGACTTAGCTTCGGACAAATTCTAACGGAGGATTTAGTGTAAAAAAAAAAAAATCGCTCCATCACACTTGTGCAGATAAAACCCTTCTTAAGTAACTCTACAACTGCTTCATTAATTCTCTCAACTATGAAAGAGTCATCCTATATGGAGATTTGTAAATCAGCACGGATCTGGACACCAAAATAATAGCAAATTTAGTTTATGGGAGTTGATATATGGGATTCCATATTGCCTGAAAAAGAGAGTAGATGTATTTTATAGTAGGACTAAGCATTTTTATAATAACATGCTTTTTCCTGGGAAAGCTTAGGAAAAATAAAACTGCATGGGTGCAGGCCCATACATGTACCCAAAAATGCATAATATGTTATCCTATGGACTTTCGTTACTACATAATAGTATCAGAGACAATTTCAGTCAAAAGTGTACAAATATAAGCCAATCTGATTGTAAGTCATTGCATACACGACAAGAATGCTAGTCCTTAAAGGGGGTGGAGTGTGGGAGATTACATTTGGAATCCCAAATTGTCTAAAAAAGAGTAAATGTGCATTATAATAAGGTTTATATATTTTCATAATAACAAGCCTTGTCTTAGGAAAACCCAGGAAGAATAAAAATCGTAAGAGTGCCAACCTAAAGTAATCAATATATTACCATATAAACTCGGATCATTACATAGTCTCTCTACCTATAGCAATATGAATAAATCTTCCAGAAACACATCTTTGAATTCTCTAGCCATTAGAATTTCTTTAACTGACACATTGTGGCTCTCAACAGAGGTAACATAAGTGAGGTAAGATTGACATTGATTTCATATTAGATGACATGCATGCAATATAAAAACTTAAAATGTCAACTCCTTATCATTATTCTCTTAAAAATCAAAAGGTTTACACCCTAGAATCCAAAAATACACTATTGCTAAATAATCTATACCTATGTGATAATATGCTAATCGATTCATGCTAATATTACATCAAAAATTATTTATATCTATCAATATCAAATCCGAAGAGAACTCAAATTTATGGACTCGAATCCAAAACCTAGTGTATACTAATATATAATTCAAAATTCTTGTTGGTATACATAAATGATAAATAAACCTCAAAGGATACAAATGTATGTGTAGACTCTAGTTCTATCAACACAATTGTAGATGTTTTGAAAACTAAGGGCATGCCTTCAACCAAGGGATACCTCGACATCCTTTGTGGTGACTACATATGCCTTATTGGCACAATAGGCATTCTGTTCATTTGTCTCAATAGGTGGTGGTATTCCTTGATCACATGACTAGTTTGGCTACAAGTGAATGATGCTTTATACCATCTAATGTAAGGTTGTCTTCTATGGAATCACCTATAAAATCATAAGACTACAATTATACTTGTTGATGCCCTCCTGGGGCACCTTGGAACCCTGTAGCCTTCCCAATCCCTTTTACAATGGATTTGGAGTTATTATGGAATCCTCCTAATTCCAAGGTTTGACCTCCTCAATTAGAGTTCTTCTCAAAGAATTTAGTTCTTTCTATATCTTACCCAATAAGCAAAGCTCAGCCTAGTACCTCTTTGTAGCTTCTAAACCGAAAAGGCACTCGTTCCCACTTGATAATGTCATTCAAACCATGTGGACACTTTTACACCCACTAGTTTGATCAAGCATCAAGTTTTGATCAAAGCATACTTCATAAACTTTGTATCATATTCCATAATGGTGCAATCCCCGTGTCTTAACCTCATAAAGTCATCATCCTTCTATTCTTAAGAGGCATATCAGATAGTATTGATCATAAAATGCCTCTACAAATACCTCCAAAGAGATCTCTTTGCTCTCTTTGCTAAAAAGTCTTTTCATCATATCTCATAAATGGTTAGTTTCTCCATCTAACTCGTAGGTGGACAACATTACCAATTCAATCTTTGGGCAGCAAATAACCTTAAGTACCTTCTTGATATGATAGATCGAATTTAACCTTCGTCAAATTCAAATCTTCCAATGAAATAGGGACACATTCATTTGTAAAATTCTCGTAGGTGCTCATCCTTCCACTAGGATTTCCACTTGGCTCACTTTCACATCCATAGCTACCATAGGCTACCTGAGTCATAAATAACTCCCATAAACACATCATACTGAACACTACTCATACATCTCAAAATATAGATAAATTATAATTTTGTCATTAAATGAAAAGATACACAACTAAGGAGAATAAAGGCCCCAGTGTCCACAACTATAGTGGCCTAACCTAACAAAACAGCAAAAAAAAAAAAAAAAAAAAACCATAAATGAAACTAAATAGAAATGAATTTTCAACCACCTCCAAGAGACCATTACATCCAAATCTAGAGCCAGTAATTACCACTCCAAATGTTGGTCTCTGAGTCGAAAAGCAACTAATCTACAAGGAAGGAAAAAGCAAGATGTGTGAACCGAATATCCAACAAAAAAATTCATAACTAAAATAAAATATAGCGGAAATCAATATTGTCAATATCAAGCTACATAATGCACAAAACAACAATATAAGAGACCAAATATGAGTTCCACGAATATACAAGGCTCAACTCAATGAAATTGAAACACATATCTGCTAGACAATAATACATTGGATTCCTCATAAACCCAACACAGCAAGGTCAATATATCGTAATTAGATATCAAAGCACATCCTTAGATATTTTAGAAATCTCAACCAATATAAGGTTATATTTAAAAAGAGTAAGATAACAAGAAGTTTCCTTAAACTTTATTTTGTTATTATAGACAAAAGACTAGTGACATTACCTAACATTCATGATTGACATGCAACTATCCGTGCTACTCTTATACTTCTCCCCCGCGATCTAATAGCCTAGAGAATCCCTAACACCAACATCATGCCTGTGTCACCGCCCAATACGACTCCTCTGATATCTCATGATATCATATGCAATTGTCCCAAGGGAATATAAGCATCCCCCCATTAAAACCAAGACCTTACTAAAGTAAGGTTATATAAGTGGATATCTTATTGCCTTTTCATACTCTACAAATTATTCACAGGATAAATATATAAGTAAAAATAATCAATGAAACATGAATAACAACATGCATTAGAGGTCATTAAAGGGAAAAGATGCTTATCTCAGTACACGTACTCAATCGGCTAGTCTTAATGAAGCTAACCAGATTATAACCCACTTATTCTAGACATTACAATGTATTGGGGTTGGTTACTCTCTTGTGGGTGCTTCAACAAACGGATATCATCGGTGATCACACAGATTTTGTGTGATATTCGGAGTACTGCAAACTGATTGCAACAAAATTCAAGAAGACCGTTTGCCGGAGCGGAAAATCTCAGAGTTGCAATTGTCAAAAGGACAATTGCCGGAGTAGCTAGGCAGGGCTGCAAGAGTACGGTCGATTAGCGACCTGACAGGGCTGCAAGAGTACGACCGGCTGAGAGCATGAGTTGGTCAATGGGACGTTAACCAGTTGACGCAAAAGATGGTTAATGGGAGATTGATTGGCTGAGAGTAGAATCCGATCAACGGGATGTTGATCGACTGGAACAGGAATCTAATCAACGGAAAGTTGACCGGCTGAGTAATAGCCTAAGGACACCGTGGAAAGCTGGTAACTGAGTAACGGACAGTTGTCTTTTTAGGGTCGGTAAACGTACAGACCATGCGCCGAAAGTTGCTTGCAAAGTGATAGAAAGCAGTTTATAGTTGACAGAGCTTTTGATGCATGCAACCTACGGGGCATGCATGCTGTGAAACTTGAGCCAAATCTCCTTCTATAAAGTGCAGCTTCTGGAGAAGGAGCGTGTCAAGCCATGGTGTGAGAAATCACAGGAGGCGCTGTACGTCAGGCCGTATATGTGCGGGGTTGAAACGGAGGTTGTCGTTTTGCCACACTTGTAAAATATCTGTGAGCAAAAAATACCACAGTGAGAAAAATGAAAGGAGAAAAATAGAGAGATAAGATGGAAAGAGAATTTTCTTACTCTTGGCAATTATTTTTTCTTACTGTTTGTTCTTCGGAAGTTTGTGTAGTTATAGAGGGTTGCTGTTATTCTGTCTTAAAATTTTTATAACCAATTTTATATAGTGAAATTATTTTGAGTTTGTCCCGTAATTTTTTTCTTAATTGAGAAAATATTTTTACATTAAAAATATTGTACATATTTTATTCTTTGTCCTCATTAAATTGGTAGTTGACGATGACAAGGGGTTCAGGTTTTCACTATATCAGATCAGATGAATCCGATTGTTTGAACTCTAATAAGTGGAATCAGAGATAGTTGAGATCGGCCCATACCCGAAAATAGCTATTAGTGGAGGGTGCTGACTGGAAAGGGTTATCTACTGAGGTGTTGACCAACTGGTGGTGCGCTGGGGTAAAGTGAAGCGTTGTAGAGGAAAAGCCACCGAGTGAAGTACCTAGAAGTACAGCCGCCGAGGTCTGCGGCCGTCGAAGTGAAAATTCTAGTGTCATCGTGGAGGACCTTGCCATTTAGTGTACAATTGAAAGTAATGGTAAAAACACAATGGACCTCAACAGGACCAAGGGCGGAGTTGAGTAGGGATAAGTGCGGAGTTGAGTAGGGATAAGAGCAGAGCCAATAGGGCCAAGGGTGGAACTGTGCAAGGCTAACAGCGGAGTTGAGGTAGCGAAGGTGGAATGCAAGAGAAAATGATTCGTCCGTGGGTAAGAAGTTAAAGTGGAGTTGGACTACTCCATGTTCAATAAAGCAGAAAAATGTATCATTCAGGCTTGCGGAGGCCAACGCCGGGTTCCCAATTGAGAATAAATTATTGAAAGGCAGGCAATGATAGTCACCGAAAAAAGGTAAAGTTTTATCCCTCAAGGTCGTGAGGAAAAGTTTGTTGGGGTTAGTCACTCCCTTATGAATGACTTAATAAATGGACGTCATCGGTGATCACACAGGTTTTGTATGGTATTCGGAGTGTTGCAAATTAATTGTAATAAAATCCAGAAAGACCGTTTGTCGGAGCGGCAAATCTCGGAGTGACAATTGTCAGAGCAGCCAGGCAGGGCTGCAAGAGTACAACCGGCTGGCGGCCTGACAGTAGAAGCCGGTCAACGAGACATTGACAGGTTAGGAGAGGAATCCAATCAACGGAAGCTTGACTGGCTAAGCAATGGCCCAAGGATATCATGGAAAACTGGCAGCTGACGTAGCGGACAGTTATTTTATCAAGGTTGGTAAACGTGTAGACCATATGCCGAAATTTGCTTATAAAGTGACAGAAAGAAGTTTGCAGATCACAGAGCTTCTGATACACGCAACTTCCAGAGCATGTGTGCTGTGCAACTTGGGCCAGATCTCCCTCTATAAAGTGTGGCTTCTGGAAAAGGAGCGTGTCAAGCCATGGTGTGAGAAATCACCAGGGGCGCCATGCGCCAGGCCGCATGTGTGCAGGGGTGAAATGGACGTTACCGTTTCACCACACTTGTAAAGTGTCTGTGGGTAGAAATCACCATGGTGAGAAGAAGGAGAGAAGAAAAATAGAGAGATAAGAGGAAAGAAGAGTTTTCTTATTTTTGGTTATTATTTTTCTTATTGTCTATTCTTGAGGGGCTTGTGTAGTCAGAGTGAGTTACTGTTATTTTGTGTTGAAATTTTTGTAACTGATTTTACATAGTAGAATTGTTCAGAATTTGTTACGTAATTTTTTCTCCTTAATTGAGAAAGAATTTCCATGTTAAAAATATTGTGTATCTTTTGTTCATTGTGCTCACTAAATTAATAGTTGACAATAACGGGGGGTTTGGATTTCCGCTGAGCCGAATCGAGCGAATCCAATTATTCGAACCCTAACACAATGTAACCCTCAGTTACATCCTATACTATAATTTTAGCGTCAAATTATTCAAAACGTCATGCCCATATTTCGTGCATCCAAACCACGGATCACCTGCGAGACAAATACTCACACTTAACAACACCATACAAGCTTCAATTCCAGCGCCTGAAGCAGTGCTTGAATTGGTGTTGTAAAACACCACTGTGCCAGCTTCATTAACCAAAATGCTCGAACAACAGCCAGCTTCTTCATAGGTCGCGCGAGGATTGTCTAATTGACATTGAAGTCTCAAACTTAAATCATCAAACATTCGGAAGGGCGAACTTACAGACATATGGGTATCAATATATCGTATGAACAATCAGCCCAAAGTACCTACACAGAGCCCATGTTCTTCATTTTCGAATTCCATCGTTGTTTGATTCTTGACATTTTATAAATTTTATTCATCTAACATGCAAACAAACTAATTTCTAGGATATCATGCAACTACTCGATCTTGAAGCATCCATGAATTTTGATTTCTTCACTGTTGTTGACGTGCCCTGTTTTCATTGATTTCTCTCTACCCCAAGGATCGATTCAATTTTCCTATAATCCGACTAAGATAATGTAACATCAACTAAATTTGTTATTAATTCATACAAATCTGATTTCAACAATTAATTCAAAGCTCACCGGTCCTTACGTTCTTCCGTTGCACGTTGTTTTCATTTTTTTTTTTTTTACACAAGGCAGAGGAGGTTATATACGAAGGAAAAGGCGCCAAATTTTAGCCAGAATGATCTCGCGAATGATCAGTCAACACTTATTTACATCCATGACAACCGTGGAACTGTTTGCGTGAGAAGGATTTCAGGTTCACTTACTATTTTGCATGGCTCCTTCTTCTTACTTTTCCCTTCATTTGTTCGCCCAAAATCTTTCCCCCTCTCACACGAATTTTTGATTTTCAGATTTTGATGAATTAAACACAAAGCACTCAGATGTATTTATAGAATTCAAAATTATGATGTGAACACACAAATCAAATCAGCCTCCATATTAAATTCATACACTCACCCAAGTGTGGAAGTCTTCATGGAGATACACTCCGCTTCCAAATGCATTTTCCAATGCACCCCCTCTTTTAAGTGACTTTAATCCCCAAATAATTTTTTATGTGCAGATTAGGTGTGATTATTCTGTTATAAATATACATAAGCATCATTTATGTGCAAATAAAATGTAATAGTTCTACTAAAAATAGGCACACTCATCATCATGCTTTCATCAAGTGCGGGATCATAATTCAACTGAGCACCATTGCAACTAATGCACCATTGAGGTGCCAACTATATATCGTAAGTGTTTGGGTCCCAATTAGACCTACGGCAATACCTCCTTAAATAATTCACATTTTAAAACAAATATCATTATTTTAAAAATAGCACTCGGGCATACACCACAGAGATAGAGAATCTTATTGTGTGTTTAGTTATTGGAGTGAAATTGTTATTTTCATATTTGATTGTTGAAATATAATAAGGAGAAAATTAATATTCCATTATTTAATTTGTAG
>JAODPA010067201.1:0-10651 GCA_025585075.1 Nepenthes mirabilis
GAAATTATAAAAAAACGATGAATTATCTCATATTAAATAGTTTATTAAAACATTTTTACATATTTGGACTGTAAACACTTTTACGCGTACCATTTGAATTTGTAATATTCTGCCATGAAAAAAGAATTTAACGATTGAATTATACATTTTGTTAATTACTCTCGATTTAGTGTTGGTCGTATTGAAACATTTTTGTCATTACACCACCTAAAAATGTTAGTTTAGTATGATTTAAAGAGTGAAGGGTATAACTATTAATGGGATTATATGAAAAAAAGTCACAAGGGTCATACTTGAAAATGGGCTAAACAACACTACTGAGGTCCAAGAATACAGGCCCAACAAAATCCCATCCAAGAAACTATTGAGTCATGTGATTGATTATACGCTCGGAGACCTTTAATCGCTTTAGTTGGGCTTGAGAAACCTTATCCTCTACAGTTAACCACAACAGTTACTATATCCAATCAGTCCTATCTATTATGACGTCACAATTCATGAAAAATAGATATTTGGACGTCATATAAAAGGAAAGAGTGTCTAAAGTTAAGGGATAGACCAAAAGAAAGGAAGAGAATTCATTCTTCAGTAAAAATCCTTTACATGGATTACGGAATAAATATCAATGACACTTAAAATAATGAACTAACTTTTATTTAAAAATCTTTTCTGTCATTTTTGGATGAGAATTGATTTGACCGTTAGAGTATTTTTCGAGGGACAACTCTTAATTTAGTGGTGGTGCGCAAGTCTTGGATCATCTAAGACGGAGTGGAGATCCAACTCACAAAGGAGGCGTAATCGAAACCCGTCACGAATCTGAATTCTAGTACGTATCATTGGTGCCGTCTGTGAAAAATTGAACAATGAGTTAACCTTAAAACTACATTCATTCAATTATGGAGAACACCAGAAGTCATACCAACGCACCCGAAGATGTAACTTCCTCTGGCAACGACCCTCTAGCAGGTAGTCGTGGGAAAGATCGGCAGATGGTTTTAGAGGAAACCATGAATGAATGAATGAATGATAAACATAGCAGAAGCGTTCCAAACCCTTTGTACCCAATTGGGACAACAAAAACAAGCAATTCCACAAGCAATCCCACAAGCAGTTCTAATTTCAACGGCAAGCACTCCTACTTTGAAAAGAAGCCAGAGGAGAAGACACCCAATGAGAAATAAAGATCAACCTGTTGACCAAGTAATGAAGCATTCCAACAATAGAGATGGAGGTCTTTCGCGGTTGGAAGGCTAATTAGGCCCAATGTCTGAGGAAGAAAGTTCTGAGCGACGAAATCCTTGTTATTCAAGGAATAACCGGAGACCTCTTGATCACGATGTAGTTTCCTGCAATATGAAACTTGTTGAGGGGAGTCGTCACTCTCACCGACCAAACCGTCTAGAGTTGAAGGATTACCTAAATGAGAAGAGATCGGTGGCTACAGCAGCCTATCAGGCAGTTGACAAGCTGGAGAAAGTCTGGCAACACGTGTTCGATGATAATGTAGATAGACACTATGCAGATTTGAGAAGATCTCCTTTCATAATAGAGATTAGGACTTGTCCACTCCTGTATAAATTCAAAATGCCTATGTTGGACACCTATGATGGGAGTGGTGATCTAATGGATGATCTGGACAACTTTCGTACACACTTGAGCTTTCAAGGTCTGAATGAAATGAACATGTGTCAGTAATTTTCCTGACACTGAAGGGAGGTGCTCAAATTTTGTTCCATCGTTGGGCACCAAATTCGATCCGGTCGTTCGAAAAGTTAGCTGATTGTTTTCTATCTCAATTTGCCTCCAGTAGGAGGATTGAAAAACAACCTTGACACTTGGCTCGTATCAAGTAAGGGCCAAGGGAAAGTTTGAAGAGCTTTTTGGGTAGATTCACTGCAGAAGCCCAGCTTACTAATGAAGTTAAATTGAACATATTTATGAATACTTTGGAGTCTGGTGACTTTTTTAAACATCTGGCCCATAAGGATCCCAAAATATTTTTAGAAGTAGAGGCCATCACTAGAGCTTATATAGTAGTGGAGGAAGCGAGTGAGGCGAAGAAACTGAGGCAAGACGATCTCTCACATGGATCAGATAGAAGGAAAAGGAGTGGAGATCGTGGAGACCATGGAGACTCACGTAACCCAGAGATGCAAGCCAGGTTTGAGTTAGGATTTCGAAGGAAATATATACCCTTAAATCTGACTCATCTGAATGACTCTAGGGCAAACATTTTAATGGAGATAAAAGAGAAAAAGTTTCGGAGATGGTCGAAATCAGTAAAGAACCCAGAGAGAGGTAATCAATTCAAATACTGTGATTACCATTGATTCGGGGACACGGGATAGAGAAATACAGGACTTTGCAGAAAGAAATTGAGGACCTCATAAAAAGGGGGCACCTCAAGAAATATGTGAAGAATTCAGAACATGTTGGCAGGGAAGGAGGAAAAGAGCAGAACTAGCAACGCCCTAGAGTAGCAGTAGGAGTGGTTGACATGATATCAATCATACCGTAGAAGAAGCATACTCTGGGCGGAGTAGAAATTGTAGACAGAAAGAGACTAAGGATAGAGGGTAGGAATGATGTAATCTCTTTTGATGAAAATGATATGAGCCATGTATAAGTTCCTCATTCTGACCCACTTATTGTAACCACCGTCGTTTCAGATGGTGAGGTTGATTACCAATTGAAACGAGTTTTCGTTGATAATAAAAGTACTAACAATTTGCTTTATATGGATGCCTTTTTTTTAAGTTGGGACTAAGGAAAAATCAACGTAAACTTGCCAATGGACTTCTATACGGATTGGACAATGAACCAGTCTTCGTTTAATGAACAATTCAACTGGAAGTCACATTGGAAACGTATCCCAGAGCAGCAACTCATATGCCCACCTTTCTGGTAGTAGATTTGCCTTTGATTTATAACGTCATTTTAGGCCGATCATATCTAATAACTTTTAGGGCAGTAACGTCAATCTTACATCTAAAGATGAAGTTCCCTATATCCTTAGGTGTTGGTGAAATCTTAGGTGACCAAGTCACTGGTCGTTTCTGTTATTTAACGCAAATAACTCAAGTAACTCCAGAACAGCCAGTTGAAGACTTGGACTACCAAGATGAACTGATGTTATAACAGGTTCAATCCAATGAAATTATTAAGCGTATACTCCTCGATCCAAATGATCAGGAGAAGTATGTGCAAGAAGGAAGCTCTCTCTCCGGACAGTTTAGAGAATAACTTATTTCCCTCCTTAAATAGAATACAGATATATTTGTATGGTCACCCATTGACATGCCTGGAATCCTAACATATTTAATGGTCTATAAGTTTGGACTTGATCCCAATCATAAGCCAATTAAGTAGAAACGGAGAAACCATTCCGTAGAAAAGTTTATTATAATTCATAAGGAAGTAAAAAAGTTGATCAACGCTAAGTTCATAAGAGAAGTTTAATATCCTGACTGACTCTCTAATGTAGTGCTCGTAAAAAAAAGCATCAAAAAATAGAAAATGTGTGTGGATTTCACCAATCTGAATAAGGCCTGTCCTAAGGACATTTACCCGTTGCCCAGAATTGATACGCTGGTAGATTTTACAGCCCGGTACCAATTGCTAAGCTTCACAAACGCTTATTTTGGGTACAACTAAATCAGAATGAGTCAGGAAAATGAGGATCATATCTCTTTCATGACTAACCTAGGCAGATATTGTTACAAGGTAATACCTTTTGGTCTCAAGAACACAGGAGTCATCTATCAGAGACTGGTAAACAAAATATTTGAAACCCAAATTGGCAGAAACATGAAAGTCTACGTGGGTGATATGCTTATAAAAAGTACGGTCATATGTGACTACATCCAAGATTTAAAGGAAGCTTTCGAAATATTTTAAAAATATCAAATAAAATTGAACCCAACTAAGTGTGTTTTTGGAGTTACCTCCAATAAATTTCTGGATTTTATAGTCTCACAATGTGGGGTTGAAACTAATCTGAAGAAAATAAAGGCCATAATAGATATGGCAACACCAACGACAGTGAAGGATATCCAGAGATTAATTGGGAGGCTTGCAACTCCATCCAAATTTCTAGTCAAATCAGCAGAGAAATACCTCACATTCTTTAATACTTTAAGGGGTACGAAAGCCAATAGTTTCATCTGGATAGCTGATTGCCAGAATACTTTTCAAGAGCTGAAGGATTATCTGTCTAGTCCTCCCCTATTGACTTCACCAAAGTAAGGTGAAAATTTATATTTGTACCTGACCGTTTTGGAGACAGTATTGAGTTCAGTTTTGATCCAAGAGCGATCAAATGTACAACGGTCAGTCTACTACATCAGTAAGATGTTGGCCGATACTGAGACTCGTTACTCACATGCAGAAAGGATGGCCTTGGCACTAATTCATTCGGCCCAGAAATGACGACCATATTTTCGAGCTTACAAGATAATTGTTCTCACTGATCAACCTTTGAAAACAGTGTTATAAAGGCCTGACATGTCTGGAAGATTAATAAAATGGCGATAGAATTGGGTGAGTTTCACATTGAATTTAAGGTAAGACTGGCGATCAAATGTCAAGTCTTGACAGACTTTATTGTTGAAACCACAACCCTAATTCCGGCAACCTCTATTGAAGATGGAGACATTTGCTATATGATTGAAGTGCCTAATTAGACTTTGCACGTTGACGGATCATCAACTCAGTCCGAAAGTGGAGCCAGAATAGTTATGAAGACTCTTGATGGAAAGGAGATCAGTTATTCCTTGAAGTTTGGATTTTCGACCACTAACAACGTGGCTGAGTACGAAACCTTACTGGCTGGCCTCAGGCTAGCCAGAGAATACTCGGCTAAGCATGTGATTGTGTACAGCGACTCTGAACTGATCGTGAGCCAAGTTCAAGGAAGCTTTGATGTAACTAGTCTCTTACTTAAAAACTATTTAGAAAAAGTAAAAGTTATGGAGCAAAACTTTGACAAATTGGAGATAGTCCACATTTTCCGTGCAGACAATGGAAAAGCAAACTAGCTGGCAAAGGTTGCAGCCATTGAAAACCCTGAGGAATATTTAAAATGCCCGCGAGAAATTTTGAAGACTCCAAGTATTGAGGAGTATGAGTAAGAAGTTTTGCATGTTACAGATCAAGAGAGCTGGATGTTCCCATACTGGAGATACTTGACCAATGCAATTCTACCGGAGATCCAGAAAGATACCAAATGTGTGAAAAAGACAGCGAATTGGTATGCTGTTGTGGACGAAAAAATGTTCCGTCAAGCATATTCAACCCCATACCTCAAATGCCTCACTCCGGAGGAAGCAGATTATGTGTTGAGTGAGGTTCATCTTGGTATATGTGGATCTCACATTGGAGGCAAAAATCTAGCCTTCAAAATTATAAGACAGGATTATTATTGGCCCACAATGAAAAAAATGTAATGAATTTTGTTAAGAGGTGTGAAAACTGTTAGCTGCATGGGAATATATTGCATCAATCACCAATTGAATTGAAGACTTTACAGACCCCATGACCCTTTGCACAGTGGGGGTTGATATTCTTTGCCCTTTTCCAGTGGCCTCCAGATAGAGGAAGTTCGTTATTATGAGGATTGATTATTTTATAAAATGGGTAGAGGCTTCTTCATTGGTAAAAATAACTGAGCATAATGCCATTGAGTTTATACGACAAAGTATTATTTGCCGATTTAGAATTTCAGATGTTATAATAACCGACAATGGGACTTAATTTATCGGAAAGCGCTTCATTAAATACTGTACAAGTTTAGGCGTAAGGCTGACTCATATTTCAATGGCTTATCCCCAAGTTAATGGACAAGTGGAAGTGACTAATAGGACTCTACTGCATGGGTTGAAGACAAAAATGGAAGATGCTGTGGGTTTGTGGGCAAATGAATTGCCTTTAATACTATGGTTTTACAGAACTACGCCCAAGGAGCCAACTCGAGAAATTTCATTTAGTCTATACTTTAGGACAGAGGCCGTGATTCCAGCAGAAATTGGAGTACTAGGTCTAACAGTTGAAAAACTTTGATCCTCTTAACAATGCCCAAAAACTCATGGAACATCTTGACTTACTCCATAAGGTCCGAGAAATCGCCAAGGTGAGAACGGCTACTTACCAGCAAAGAGTAGCACGTTACTACAATTGAAGGGTAAAGGCTCGAAAGTTTGACGTTAGAGATTTATTCCTAGGTGGCATAGAAGCAACTGGGAAGATCCTCAACAGAAATAAATTGTCTCCAAATTGGGAAGGTCCATTTATCGTGTCGGCCATCCTCCGGGACGGTACTTATAAATCGCGTAATCAAGACGGTAAGTTAATACCTAGGACGTGGAATGCAGCCAATTTAAAGAAGTTTTATTAATAGCGTTTGAAGATCCAGGTGGGCAGTGTAAATTATTTTTATAATTGTATTATATTCGGTATCAATAAAATGTTCTACTTTCTTATGATGTGGTTTGCCTTTCTTATTTCATCCATCTTATCTTTATTATTATTTTGTTCGAATATTTGTACACCTTTAACAACACATCAAACCTAACTGGCCTAGATTGCTCCTAAATCTGGTGAGATTTTCCATCTCACCTGTTTCCTAACCCAAAGGCAGTCAAAAGAATCTCAATGCAGTTATCGAGCGGTACACTAGTGATCGAAAATTTGGATCTGTTCCAACCAACCAAACTAATTGAATGATTAAACCTTAAGGGGTTGTTTTGCATGCATACCTCGACTCCCTTTTTTAGGGACAAGCACCATCAATCAACCATGACCTACAAATTGGAGATCAAAATTATCCACAATCCTAATTTCATTAAATCCCGACATCAATTAAGAGTAAAGCCAAAGGCTTAGCTGACAAATTACTATCTATATAACAAAATAGACATTTAAAAGAAATGCTTATGTATTATGAAGCCACTTGTCTTGTACAACGTCAAAATTGCAAATCGTCCATGGGAGCTCCTAGGGTGAGAAGAGCTTGGTTCTCCGAAGTCGGTGGATTCCCGCAAGTCAGATAAGCTCTGGACTCCTTTATTCCTTTCATCAAAAAAGTTAACCGAAAATTGTGGATCAATCACCAGAGCAACTTATTTGCATAACTGGACACCATCCAAAAATCGGGCGTTCAGTACCTGTCCCAACTCCTTTGATCTAAAACAAGTCCTCAGCTCAGAATGTAGGTGTGCGTTTTCGTTTCGGAGATCTCTAACTTGATGGCTGGCCTACTCAATGGCATCCTTGGCACTCCGAAGTTCTTCATTTTGTTGGTTGGTCAGTATTAGATTTTTCTTGACACTTTGCAACTCAACTTGGAGACTGGAGTTTTGATCTTGGAGTTGCTGTAAAACATTGGAATCAACTCTGATCAGTCGCAAATGACTGATCTCATCTTATAGTTGGCGAATTCATAATTTCCTTTGATGAAGACCAATTTTCAGTGGATCCATCGTTCTCTCATCCTATAGGACCAGCAAATAAGTAAATATATCATGTGAACTTTTATATCACTTAATAGACAGAATTAATTGAATGCTTACCGTAAGAAATCTTGCCCTAAGAGCTACCTCAGTTAGAGAAATCATAGCCCATGTGGATTCGGGCCGTCTCCTAGCAGGGTTAGGACAAGACGATGAAGCTGTGGAGCCCGAAGCAAGTGGCCACGTAGGAGGATGATCTCTGGCATCCTCTGGCTGAAATGATGAAGTAGTTGGATTAAATGTTGGAGACTCTTGATGAGAAGTCTCTTCTCCACCAGCCACTCTAGCAGTTTCCTCTATTGTGGGCTGATAAGTGGATGGCCCAACTTGCGTGTGCAAAGAGGCCGACAATAGCGTCTCTTTTGCTGCCCGGATATCTTTAGCTTCAATTTGGGGGCCATGCTCACTAGACTGCCCAGCATCAACCGGCTAGCTCACAGCTTCACGAATGCACAGGGGCTCTGTAGAAGTTGCTGGAACCAATTTGGGTCCTGATCCAGTCTCCAACTCCGGCTTCGGAATTGTTTGGGCAAGAAGGTCTGAAGTTGGGCTCCCAAGACGTGAAATTTTTGGCTCAAACCCAGAAGGGTTTGCCTCAACAGATGGTAAGGCAACACGATGCCGCAGTTATGATACAGTTTTGGCTTTAGTGCTGTCCGTTTTTCTCTTGCAAATTCTAGGTGGAGATGGAGTAACAACCACTATTTTTTCTTCACTGGTTACCCATTTAGGAAAGATTAACAACTTTTGTGAAAGAAGACATTCCCTAACTCTATCGGTAAAAGTGGTTGCCTTATCATGAAAATTTTCAACAAATGGCTTTGCCAACCTCTCATATTCAAGGGTAACCCTACCGGTGAATGTGTCGGTGACTCTTCCTCAACCCCTAAGAATACCATCAGATAACTTTAAAAAGAAAAACCTGTCTTTCCAGTCATTTATAGACTCATAGATCAATACAGAAAGATTAATATTTTTGGGAGACAATGAGATCCAATCACCGCTATGCACAAATTGAAAAATAACTTTTGCGACGATAAAGTTGAATTTCAAACCACGAAAACGAAAAAATACGCAATGGGTACAGAAATAACTTACCGCATTCGTGTGAAATCTAACAATGGGTACTCCAAAATCTTTGAATATCTGAAATAACTCTGAGGCAATAGGAATACGAAGACCATTTGTGAAGAAAATATCGTAAATAGTAACGAAGTCTTCAGGAGGAGAGTACGCTTTGCCATTTTCACCAGGAATTATGTATGGAATGTCTCTGGGTATTCCAAACTGGGAATACAATCTCTCCACGTCTTCAATAGTGAGAACTGATCGAATGTCAACACCGCGGATGGTAGCCATGAAACAATATTCAAAAAGGAAGAGAAATAACAATAAAGTGATGAAGAATTTTGAGAGAGAATTAGGGTTTGACAATTAGAGACGAAGGTGAAAACCAACTCGAAACAGTGTCAAATTTATAGAAAGATTTTCGATTTTAAAAGGACGCCACTTTCAAATTAAAAGGATGCATGGTTTCAAGATATGACATGATTGCGAATTACTTGAAAAATTGTCCTCATTAATGGTATGGAGAACAGCTCCCCAAGCAAATCATGACTGATTGCTTGTTGCTGACAGAAATTCTCCGGAGACCTTTTCTTCCGGAGATCTCATCTTTTCTAATTCTCTAGAGACCTTTGTTTCCGTTAGATACGTTATTTTTTCTTCCAAATATCTTAATTCTTCGGAGACCTTCGCTTCCTCTTGAGACCTTATCTCTCCAAAGACCTTTATTTTCTCTGGAGATCTTATTTCTCCGGAGACCTTTGTTTCCTCTGGAAATGTTATTTTTTCTTTTGGAGATCATAATTCTATGGATACCTTCGTTTCCTCCGGAGACTTTATCTTTCTGGAGACATTTGTTTCCTCAAGAAATCTTATCTTTTTTCTTCCAAAGATTTATCTTTTCTTTGGAGACATTGAATTTTTTTGGAGGCCTTTGTTCACTCTAGAGATCTTTTATCATTCTGGAGACCTTCTCTTCGGAGGTCTTTTTCTTTGAAAACCTTTTTCCTTCTCTGAAGACCTTGAATTTTTTTGATGACCTTTGTTCACTCCGGAGACCTTTTATGGCTTCGGAGACCTTATCTTTAGAGACCTTTTTCCGGAGACCTTTGTTCACTCCGAAAATCTTTTATGGTTTTGAAGACCTTCTCTCTAGATACCTTTTTTTTCGGAGACCTATTTTTTGAAAACCTTTCTTCTCCTAAAATTTTTCTTCTCCGGAGACCATTTTTTTCGGAGACCTTGATCTCCCTAAAGATCATACTTTCCCGGAGATCCTTATCATTCTAAACTTAATCCATTCACTCCAAATCAGTTCCGTCCTTGATTGACTTCAAGAAAATCAATGAGATGATTTCACTAAGGTAACAACAGAGTATGCCATCAATAAACATACCAGAAGTTTAAAACTCAAAACCTCTGACATGGGAGGTTAGTGATGGATACAGTTATTAATAGACTTACATGAAGAAAAGCCATAGGGCCATAATTAAAAATGGGTTGGACAGCACTAATGAGACCAAAGAATAATGCCCAACAGAATCCCATCTAAGGAACTGTTGAGTCATGTGATTGATTATATGCCCGGAGACCTTTAACTACTTCAATTGGGCTCGAAAAGCCTTATCTGCTACAGTTAATCGTAACGGTTACTGTATCAAATCAGTCCTATCCAATATGACGTCACAGTTCATGAAAAACGGACATTTGGACGTCATATAAAAGGGAAGAGTGTCTAAAAATAAGGGACAGACCAAAAGAGATGAAGAGAATTCATTCTTCAGTAAAAAACATTTACATGGACCACGGGATGAATATCAACGACACTTAAAATAATGAATTAATTTTTATTTATTTCCTTTAAAAATCTTTTCTCTCATTTTTGGACGAGAACTGACTTAAGCGTCGAAATATCTTTTAGGGGACAAGCCCCGGTTGTACTCTGACTCTTGATTTAGTGATGGTGCATAGCTCTTGAATCATCTAAGGCGGAGTGGAGATCCAACTCATAAAGGAGACGTAATCGAAACTTGTCACGAATCCGGATCCTGATACGCATTAAAGATAATTATTATCTT
>JAODPA010067202.1:0-10650 GCA_025585075.1 Nepenthes mirabilis
CACTTAATACATAAATTTATTTATATTTTTTGATAGGTGTACCGAAAACGGGCTGACCCAAAGTCAACGGAGGCCCAAAACGGCCTGCTAGACGGTCAACTTAAAAACGGCCCAACGGGAGATGCAGGTCCAAATCCTGAAAGGCCTAAAACGGTCAACGTCAGCGTTGACAGTCCAGACCTCAGCAGACGGCCAACTCGTGTACAGATGATCAACTCGAGCGTTGACCGGATGTACTGTAGCGGCAGGCCCAAAAAGAATTTTTAAGGGCCTGGTCCACTTGACCCCACGATCCAGCAGACGACCAGCAACGGCTCTTTCAACACCTTCCATGATCTCAGCCAACACCCAAAAAGGACATTGCCAAAATCAACGCTCTTCCCATAAGGAAGGCGCCAGATTTTTTCAATCTCCTACTAATTGAGGCTCTCCAACGGTAAAATACACAGAAGGAAGGTGAGCAATTGGGAAAGTCGCTGATTGTCATGGAAGGAAGCAATCTCAGCCAATTTGGCAACTGGCGCCGTCTGTGGAAGGAAGGCTGACCAGAATAACGTAGGGGATCACGCCTTCCAACCAAGGAAGATCACCCTACCATCCCTTAAGTAAACCCTAAACCTCTCATTCAGGATATGCATACTCTGATACACAAAAGACGAAAGCTCTTACAGATAAAGTTCTGACTTACAGACAATCTCTTACGTACACAAGCTCTTGCTTATACAAGCTTTTACTTACACAAAACGCTGACTGATACAAGCTCTCATTCACACAAAGAAAAACCCTTACTCAAACAAGGCAAGCCCTTACTGAGAAAGATGCCCACGAACGCTTATAGAGTACTGGGCAGAGGCTCATTGTCTCTTCCACTCTATCCAGGTGTTCGTCCTCCAATCCCACCAAAAGCCTCCAGATTCCCGGAGACCTATTCGGCTTTCCAAGAGTCGTTCTTGAAAGCTACCACGCTTTCGAAACTTCACTTCCTCACGCTCTCTGTGAGTAGGAAGCAGTAGCTCACGTTCTCGACAAGTCAACACTCCTGACCAATCAACTCGCTCTCTCCCTCTCTTGCTTTCCAGTTTACCTTCCCTGCTTAGAAGGCTTTACTGACTTAAGTATCGGAGTGTTTTTGATAGGACAATCTCCCGCCGACACACTGATCTCTTGTTCATTTTAGTGGTGTGCAGGATTCAAATTCAGTGAACGGAGCCAGGTCAAGTAATCCAGATGAATCCGAATCTGTTCAAAATCGGATCTAGGTACGCAGCATTGGCGCCGTCTGTGGGAAGCGCTTACAAAAGCCAGCCACTACTCTGCACAATGCTCTCTTTCTGCCGTCTGATTCCAATTCATTCGCAATGGTGAACACGAGAGCCCAAACTAGCGATCCCGCTAAAGATGTCACTCATCCCGATCAGGACCACACTGCTAGTACCATGGTCAACAGGACAACGGGCGGAGTACCAGCACCCTACTTCTAATATCTGATGGAGTAGATGTAGGCCAACAATCGTCTGCTCCAAATACTCTGCACTCAAAATGAGGAGCGACAGCAGGCGGCTCCTCAGGCAGCCGTTCCTGTGTCGGCCACCAAAAAGGATGGCCAAAGGAAAAAGAAGCCGGTCAAAAGGCCCGAGATATCCAGGAACAATCCGGTTCCAACTTCCTCACGTGTTCCTGGCCAGAACAGGCCTGAAGAGCGCTCCGGGAGCACAACTTCGCGAGAAAGTCCGAAAAGAAGAAATCCCCGATACTCTTGGGTAGAAGACGGGAACGCAATCTAGGAGCGAGCCTCCAGAACTGTCAGGTCCACTGGAGGCAGTAGGCAACCGGCGGCTAGACCCTCCATGGACAAGACGGAGTTGATGGCTTACCTCAACTCCAATAGATCTGCAAACGCCACTCGCGCAGACTCGTGAGTGAATAAAATTTAGAACCGCGTGTTCCAGGATGAGGAGCACGCTATCGACTTGGACCGATCTCCTTTCATAGCAGAGATCCTGAACCGTCTACTACCCACCAAGTTCAAAATGCCTTCCCTTGACTCATACGATGGGAGTAGTGATCCGGTTGACCGCCTAGATCACTTCCGCACCCATCTGAGTCTACAAGGGTTAGAAGATTCAACAATGTGCCGCTACTTTCCGCTCACACTGAAAAGAGATGCCCGAACCTGGTTCCACTACCTCCCTTTAGGCACCATCGGTAGCTTCCGGGAACTCACGGATCTCTTCTTGGCTCAGTACGCCTCGAGCCGATGGGAAGAGAAGCAGCCATGGCACCTCTCCCACATCAAGCGGAAGCCGAGAGAGAACCCACGGTGCTTCTTGGACCGCTTTGTGACAGAGGCCAGACGGATTCCTCGGATCACGGAGATGAAATTGGGTAGTTTCATCTCCGCACTGACCTACGGCACTTATTCAAGCACCTGGCCCACAAGAATCCCCAAACCCTCCAGGAAGTGGAGTCCATCACCCAGGCCTAAGCTGCAGCGGAGGAGGCCAACGAGGCGAAACACCCAGAACGGGCATATCAGCCTCGGTCATTCCCTGCAGAGGGAAAAAGGAAGTATGTGGTAGTGATCACTCCCACCGGAAGCAACACAGGACTGGGCACCTGGAATGCAGAACTATGGGCCCACCAGCTTCACGCCTCTGACGGACACGTACTCGAACATCCTCATGCAAATCCGTGGAGAGAAGTTCTTGAAGTGACTAAAACCACTAAAGAAGGACTCTGTGAACCAGTCAAAATACTGCGACTTCTACCGCTCTACTGGGCATTCAACTGAGGACTACAAGACACTGCAAAGAAAAATCGATGAGATGATCCGCAGAGGCCACCTCACTAAGTTCGTCAGGGGTTCCGGGCAGAGCTCCGGAGCGGTTGGCGGAGAAGGATAGGAGCAGTCTCCTCCCCGAAACCGGATTGTAGCAGGGGTGGTTAATATGATCGCCACCCGACCTACTAAGAACTTGGCCAGCGGTGAGGAACAACAGACTGGGAGGAAGAAGCATCGAACGGTGGACAACACCATTAGCTTCAGTAATGACGATTTAACTCATGTAATATCCCCCCATGTTGATCCCCTCGTTGTATCCACACTCGTTTCGGATGGTAGTGTCGACTACCAGTTGAAGCGAGTGCTCGTCGATAATGGAAGTTCTAAAGATTTGCTTTACTTGTATGCGTTCTTCAAACTAGGTTTAAAAATATTCAACTTAAACCTGCAGAAGGCCCATTTTACAGCCTTGACAATAAGCCTGTGCCTGTTCAAGGGACTATTCAATTGGAGGTCACCATGAGTACGTATCCGAAAATAACAAGCCGAACACTCACCTTCCTGGTGGTCGACCTACCCTCTATGTATAACGCCATACTGGGCAAACCTTGCTTAATAGTGTTTGGGGCGGTCACCTCGATTCCACATCTCAAGATGAAATTTCCAACGCCTTACGGTGTGGGAGAGGTGCTGGGTAACCAGGTTACTGGACGAACCTGTTACATGTCTCAGGTTACCCCTAACGGCAGTGCTAGAACAGTTGGGAAACTCGACCATCGAGATGAGACAATCCTTCAGCAATCGCAATCCGGTGAAGCCATGGATCTAGTCCCACTGGACCCGGAGGAACCAAAAAAGTGTGTACAGATCGGCGGCTCACTTACCGGACCACTGCGCGATGAATTAATCGCGTTCTTGCGACGGAACGCTGACCTCTTCGTATGGACTCCAGCGGACATGCCTAGGATTCTAGCGGAGGTGATGGTTCACAAGCTGGGGCTGGATCTTGGCTAAAAACACGTCAGGTAGAAGTGGAGAAATCATTCCATTAAAAAGCTGATCGCCATCCGAGAGTAGGTGAAAAAGCTGCTGGACGCAGGTTTTCATTAGAGAAGTTCACTACCCGGACTGGCTCTCTAATGTCGTCCTGGTGAAGAAAAGTAACAAAAAATGGCGAATGTGCGTCAATTTTACCGACGTTAACAAAGTCTTCCCGAAGGACAGCTTTTTCTTGCCAAGGATTGACCTGCTAGTTGACTCGACAGCCGGATATGAGCTGCTAAGCTTTATAGATGCTTATTCCGGTTACAACCAGATCCGAATGAATCCGGAGGACGAGGAACACACCTCGTTCATGATTGATCAGGGCACCTGCTGCTACAAAGTAATGCCTTTCGAACTGAAAAACGTTGGAGCGACCTACCAACGGCTGGTCAACAAAATATTCAAAAAACAGATTGGTCGCAACATGGAGGTCTATGTTGACGACATGCTCGTTAAGAGCGAGGTCACCGGCGACCACATCCGCAACCTGGTAGAGTCATTTGAGGTGCTCCGTAAGCATCACATGAAGCTGAACCCTGCTAAGTGAGTCTTCGGAGTAGCCTCCGGCAAATTCTAGGGTTTCATTGTCTCCCAATGGAGGATTGAGGCAAACCCAGATAAGATCAAGGCTCTCACCGACATGGCTCCACCACGAAGCGTAAAGGACATCCAGCGATTGATTGGACGGTTGGCAGCACTGTCTCGCTTCCTCGCGAAGTCTAGCGACAAATATCAGCCCTTCTTCAAGGCCCTTAGAAGGATAAAATTCAACGGGTTTCAATGGACGGTAGACTGCAAGACAGCTTTCGATGAACTGAAACGATATCTGGCCAGCCCGCCATTGTTAGTGTCATCCAAGGGCGGAGAGGAACTATACCTTTACCTGGCGGTGTTGGAGGCGTCCCTCAGTTCTATCCTCTTGCGGCAGGACTCTAACACTCAACGACCGATTTACTACGTGAGTAAAACGTTGACTGACCTAGAGACCCACTACTCGCGTGCAGAAAAACTGGCCTTGGCACTTATATTCTCCGCGCGGAAGTTAAGGCCCTATTTTCAGGCCCACAGGATAGTGGTCCTCACGGACCAACCTCTGAAAAGCATGCTCCAGAAACCCGACGTTTCTGGGCTGTTGGTAAAATGGGCTATCGAGTTGGGTGAGTTTGACATCGAATTTCAGCTCAGGCCTGCTGTAAAGACGCAGGCACTGGCTGATTTTATTGTTAAAACTACAACCCCAATTCTTGAAGAATAGCTTGAAGAAAGCACGGAATTGCTTGACAGAGTTCCGAAATAGATACTCCACGTGGACGGATCATCTACGGACACAGGCAGTGGCGCTGGAGTGGTCCTTACGACCCTCGACGGGTTTGAGGTGAAATACTCCCTCGAGCTCAATTTCTCAGAAATCAATAACGTTACCAAGTACGAGGCCCTGTTAGCCGGATTGCGGTTAGCCAAGGAATGCTTTGCCAAGAGACTAGCAGTTTACAGCGACTCTGAGCTAATCGTTAACCAGGCTAATGGAGGCTTTGAGGTGAATAACCCTCACTTGGTCAAGTACTTGGCAAAGGCAAGGGAGGCCGCCCAGGGTTTCGACAAGCTAACCCTAGTTCATGTTCCCCGAAATAAAACTGAAAGGCGGACCAGTTGGCTAGAGCCGCTGCAGTCGAAAATTCTGAACAGTACTCGAGGGACATGTGGGAGATCCTAAACGCGCCCAACTTCGAGAAACAAGAGGCAATGTAGATTTTCGAAGTGAAAAATTGGATGACGCCTTACTTTAGTTATCTGGCTGACGGATCATTGCCAGATGACATGGAGAAGGCTAAACAGATCAGGAAGACGGCCGGCTGGTTTGCTGCGGTTAACGGATGGCTATATCGCCATAGCTACTCGACCCCATACCTCCGATGCCTAACTCCTGAAGAGGCTGACTACGCTTTAGGCGAAGTCCATCTCGGGATCTGCGGATCGCACATTGGCGGAAAAAACTTAGCTTTCAAGGTCATGCGTCAGGGCTACTATGGCCCTCGATGAAAAAAGACGCGCTTGAGTTTGTGTGGAGATGTGAAAGCTGCCAGCTTCACAGCAACTTTCACCGCCAACCATCCGTGGACTTGAAGACCCTTTAGGTCCCTTGGCCCTTCGCGCAATGGGGGCTCAATTTTCTCGGCCTGTTTCCCATTGCCACGGGGCAAAGGAAGTTCATCATCATGGGCATCGACTATTTCACCAAGTGGGTCGAGGCCATCTCACTGGCAAAAATTATGGAGCATAACACCCTAGAATTCCTCCGCCAGATTATCATTTGTAGATTCGGCATCCACGAGTTTGTTGTGACCGACAACGGGATCTAATTCTCAGGAAAACGCTTCACTAAGTATTCTGCCAGCTTTGGCATTAAGCTGGTCCACACTTTGGTGGCATACCCCCAAGCAAATGGACAGGTGGAGGTCACAAACCGAACGCTGTTCCATGGGTTAAAAACTAAGTTGGAGGATGCAGGGGGCTTCTGGGCGGACGAGCTCCCCTCTGTTCTCTAATCTTATTGGACAACGCCAAAGGAACCAACACACAAGATGCCCTTCAGCCTCTCTTACGGGACTAAGGCGGTATTCCCAATAAAAATTGGGCTTCCAAGTCTTAGTGTGGAGTCCTTCGACCCACTAGCTAACTCCTAAAAAATCAGGGAGCACCTAGACTTGTTAGAGGAAGCCCGCGACGCCGCCAGAGTACAGACAGTGGCCTACCAACATTGGATTGCCCGATACTACAACAAAGAGGTTAAGGCACGACGATTCGATATTGGAGACCTGGTCCTACGAGGCGTCGAAACCATAGGCAAGCTGGCCGGCCGCAATAAGCTCTCCCCTAATTGGGAAGGAACTTTCCTCGTCTCCATCGTCCTGCGAAACGGAGCGTACAAGTTTCAAAGCCAAGACGGGAAGCTAGTTCCGCGAACGTGGAGCTCAATTCACCTCAGACGCTACTTCCAGTAGAAGGCGCAGGTACGCATTTGCATTATTGTGTCCATGTGCATTCGCTTGCTTGTTTTAAATTTACCAAAATAAGTATTTACTTAGCATACTGCCTACCCCTCCTATTTGTATGTATATGTGTTTGCTTTGCAGGTTACCCGACCTAGACTGCCCCTAAGTCAGGAGCGTTCTCACCCTCTCGTTAATAAACCCTAATCATCCAGGCGGCTCACAAGTGGTCGAACATGAACCTCGATCATCCGAGCGGCCCATTAGTGGTCGTATTTAAACCCTGGTTATCCAGGTGGTCCGAAAGCGGTCTAATATAAACCCTGGTCATCCAGGTGGCCCATAAGTGGTCTAATATGAACCTCGGTCATCCGAGCGGCCCGAAAGCGGTCGTATTAAACCCTGGTCATCTAGGCGGCCAATTAGCGGTCGTATCTAAACCTTGGTCATCTAAGTTGCCCGATAACGGTCAAAATCTTAGGGGGCTTACGCAGCACACGCAATGACCTTTTCTACGAGGAGATAGCGTGATTAGTCAGCGACGGTTGAAGGGAGAAGCATCCTTCTCCAATGTTGGCCGCCCAAGTCAGCACTTGGACAGCGCCACAAGGCTGGCTAACACAATCGCCTATAAAGCCTAAGGACCTTACTCCTTAGGCAGCACAACAATGACAGCCAGCCAACCAAGTTGGCCGTCCAATGTAACAAGAATGCAAACACAAAAGTAGTAAAGGCAAATGGACACAAAGTTGAAAAAACTTCCATTTTTTGCTTTCAAATGTGTTACAAGTTACATCTTATGTACATAAATATAAGGAAGGTCCCAAAAATGTACAACAGAATAGGCTACGGGGGCGGCCGAGACCTCTGACTGTCACGGGGCCGCCCCACGAGGTCGTCTCTATGCTGCACTACTCTGTTAGCTAGATTGATGAGGTCAACAGGGAAGCCGGGATCGACCAACCGCACAATGTGCCGACCGACATTGACCCGCTCCAACAGCCGCGCGTGCATCATGCCCTCAACCTCGTGGGGGCGGATACAGAGACTCAAGTAGTTCTCCAAGGTTGCTACTCGCCCGGCAAGTCGATTGATGCATGCTTTGGCTCGATCACCCTCTTCTTTCAAATGGGCAACCTCAGCCTTCAAGTCCGCAACCTCAGCATTCAAGTTGGCATTCTTCGTTTCCACTCCCGCCAGGATAGTCTCGAGAGCAGCAATCTCCTCACGGTGCTCTCCCCTGAAGCAGCCAGCCTAGCATCCAGCCAAGCGATCTCCGCCTCCCTATCGACGATCACCCGGTCATGCTGCTCCACTGCCTTGATGATGGCGGCAGCCAGTTTCGACAACTACACAAAAGATAAACAAAGAACAAGTTAGAAATCCGGGAAAGGAGAAAGTACGTGAAAGCCATCACTAAGAATCATACCTCCCAAACTCTCCTCACGGGCCTCTCAGGCCTATCCTCCAGGCCTGGCCCAGGCGACGGTGGACCAAGAGCGACGTCCTCTCTAGCCGAGCTGGTGGCAACCTCCTCCGGGATCTCATCCAGCAGCCTTTCATCAATGTCGTCCATAGCAATCGCAGACACCCTGACTACAGCCTCCGCGGCAGCTGTCGGAGGGTCAAACTCCACCATTGGCTCCACAGCAGGAGTCAGCACGACTGGCGAGCTAACGGATGGCTCCTACGCCTCCACCACTGGCTCACAGGCGGGCTCTGTAAAGGACTCTGTCTACACCGCTCGAGGAGCTGCCTGCGGCGCGGGATGTGCCAAGATGACATTTTCTCCCATGGCCATGCGTCCATCCGGGCTCGCAAAAAGCATTCCGAGACTGACCAAAGACCGTCAACAGATCCGGTCAACATTCTTCTCCGGAACTGGCCAAAGACGATCAACAGTTCTGATCAACATTCTTCTCCGAAACTGACCAAAGATGGTCAACAGCTCCGGTTAAGCATTCTTCTCCGGAACTGACCAAAGACAGTCAACAGTTCTGGTCAGCATTCTTCTTCAAACTGACCAAAGACTGTCAATAGTTTCGGTCAACATTCTTCTCTGGAACTGATCAAAGACGGTTAACAGTTTCAATCAATATTCTTCTCTGGAACTGACCAAAAACGGACAACAGTTTCGGTCAACATTCTTCTCCGGAATTGACCAAAGACGGTCAATAGCTCCGGTCAAACATTCTTCTCCGGAACTGACCAAAGACGGTCAACAGCTCCGGTCAACATTCTTCTCCGGAACTGACCAAAGACGATCAACAGTTCCAGTCAACATTCTTCTACGAAACTGATCAAAGACGGTCAACAGTTTCGGTCAACATTCTTCTTTGGAACTGATCAAATACGGTCAACAGTTTCGGTCAACCTTCTTCTCTGGAACTGACCAAAGACGGTCAACAGTTCTGATCAATATTCTTCTTCGAAACTGACCAAAGACGATCAACAGCTCCGATCAACATCCCTCTCCGCCTTTCATAGAGTTCTCTGGGATCCTCAAGCGACGAAGGACAATGAGGGGCATCTCATCATGAACATACCGGAGGCTAGAATTTTTGCCATCGGCATGGGGGCTAGTAATGGGTATACCGAAAACGGGTTGACCCAGGGTCAACGGAGGCCCAAAACTACCTGCTAGACGGTCAACTTAAAAACGGCCTAATAGGAGACGCAGGCCCAAATCTTGAAAAGCCAAAGACGGTCAACGCCAACGTTGACCGTACAGACCTCAGCAGACGGCCAACTCGCGTACAGACGGCCAACTCAAGTGTTGACCGGATGTACTATAGTGGCAGGCCCCAAAAGGTTTTTTAAGGGCCAACAACGGCTCTTTCAGCACCATCCATGATCTTAGCCAACACCCAAAAAGGACATTGACAAAATTAACGTCCTTCCCATAAGGAAGGCGTAAGATTTTTCCAATCTCCTGCTAACTGAGGCTCTCCAACGGTAAAATACACAGAAGGAAGGTGAGCATCTGGGAAAGCCGCTGACCGCCGTGGAAGGAAGCAATCTCAGCCAGTTTGGCAACTAGCGCCGTCTGTGTAAGGAAAGCCGACCAGAATAACGTAGGGGATCACGCCTTCCAACCAAGAAAAATCACCCTACCATCCTTTAAGTAAACCCTAAACCTCTCACTCAGGGTATGCGTACTCTGATACATAAAAGACGAAAGCTCTTACAGACAAAGTTCTGACTTACAGAGAATCTCTTACGTACACAAGCTCTTACTTACACAAACTTTTACTTACACAAGCTTACTTACGCAAAACGCTGACTGATACAAGCTCTCATTCACACAAGGAAAAACCCTTACTCAAACAAGGCCAGCCCTTACTAAGAAAGATGCCCACGAACGCTTACAAAGTACTGGACAGAGGCTCATCGTCTCTTCAACTCTACCCAGGAGTTCGTCCTCCAATCCCACCAAAGGCCTCCAGATTCACGGAGACCTATTCGGCTTTCCAAGAGTCGTTCCCAGAAGCTTCCACGCTTTCAAAACTTCGCTTCCTCACGCTCTCTATGAGTATGAAGCAATAGCTCACATTCTCGACAAGCCAACACTCCTAACCAATCAACTCGCTCTCTCTCTCTCTCTTGCTTTCCAGTTTACCTTCCCTACTTAGAAGGCTTTACTGACTTGAGCATCGGAATATTTTCAGTGGGACAACCTCCCGCCGACACACTGACCTCTTATTAATTTTAGTGGTATGCAGGATTCAAACTCAGTGAACGGAGCCGGGTCAAGTAATCCAGACGAATCCGAATCTGTTCGAAATCGGATCCAGGTACGCATCATTTAATTTTTATATTACTTACATTTTATAA
>JAODPA010067203.1:0-33544 GCA_025585075.1 Nepenthes mirabilis
TAAATAACGTTTTCACTATTTATCCATAGATTACGTGCGCCAAGGCAACCCCGGGGAGGCACGCAACGTTACACAGATTGGCTCGCCGATGAGAAGCGCAGGTATAACAATTATTGTTATGCTCAACTTGTTCATGGCGGCTTGTACTTCTATTTCGCTGTCCGTCAGTCGAAACCCTACTCGCTCTCTCCTCCGCTGTTCATATCCCTTTGTTTCTACCGGACGTCTTCACAAGTCCTTTCCCTGCCCCCTTTGGTCATCTTCCTTCTCCTTCTGCCTACATTCTCTCCGCAGACACACCGCTACCGCTATTTTTGTCTCCTACTCCGTTCCTTCTCACGCCACCTCAATGACCTCCTACTCTTTGTCCACCGCTCCGCTTAACGCTGTCAATAACGTCGACGACAACCCTCTCTTGCAAGATTTTGATTTTCCGCCCTTCGACGCCGTCAAGCCCAACCATATTCGTCCGGGAATTCGAGCATTGTTGAAGAAACTCGTAAGATGATGATTTGTGCTATATGATATCGTATTACGATAGCGTATGATCAATTCGAGTGTATTTTCGGAAATAATTATTCTGTTTTGACACTTATGAAGCCGTTGTTTTTGTGTTTTTTTTTGTGGCAGGAGAATGATATGGATGAATTGGAGAGGATGGTGGAACCCACCTGGCCCAAGTTGGTTGAGCCCTTGGAGAAGATTGTTGATAGACTAGATGTTGTTTGGGGTATCGTGAATCATCTAAAGTCTGTCAAAGATTCGCCAGAACTTCGGTCTGCTGTCGAAGAAATGCAGGTATATGATTATTTTTTTTTTAATTTCAGTTGTTGATGTTTTCGAATACCAATATCAGTTATTTGTTGCTGTGGTGCGATTGGGACTGGAAAAGCAATGCGAATCATTTGTTAAACCCATAACAAAAAAATTATAAACTCTGATTGTGTGAGAGAAGTGTGCTACATAAATGAATCCTTTAGAGGAGGCAGGAATGACTACAATGAACGAAAGTCAAGGGGGTAAATCAAATCATTTAGATGAAGCAGGAATGGCTTCAGTAATCAAAAGTTAATTGTGCATTTGCACCTTCTAATAATGCAATCAGATATTTGGATAATTATTCGGCGTTTTGAAGTTCATATTGCAGTGTGCTTATAAAAGTAATACTTAATGTGATTCAATTGCAAAACGTCAAATAATGTGATTATATTTTGTTGGAGATTCACTGATGAAAGGTCTCCAAACACATTGCAAAATGGTTCTAGTTGTGAACATTGGACAAGTAAAGTGGTGCTGTGGATCGGTAACTCAAGCTTCACTTTGCATATAAAGTCATCAGAGGAATTTATAATGCTCTACATCGGTCTTATTGCCGAATTTGGTAGGAATTTTATCTCTAACTATAATGCAGAAACTGATACAGTCTAGATTTGTTTTGTTTTTCTTCAAGTCGAATTAAATTCACAGACCACCTTCTTTTTCTCATTTCTGGTTTAAGCATTATTTTTGGCTCAGAGATTTTACCAAACATTGTGAGTTTATTGGGAGACATGAATCGTGACATACATTTCTTGCTTCCCCTAATCTTTTTGGTGCTGATATTGCTTTGATATTTTGATCATGTTTGCAGCCAGAGAAGGTGAAATTTGAGCTACGGTTGGGGCAAAGTAAGCCCGTTTATAATGCATTTAGAGCTATTCAGGAATCATCTGATTGGCAGCAGTTGAGTGAGGCTCGGAAACGGATTGTTGAATGCAAGTATTTAAACTTTACACTTCTCTTGCATGATCTAGAGAAAACTTTGGTTAAATCACTGGACTTGATGGACGAAGGAGAAGAAGAGGATAGTGGGTAACAAAGTTGAGGAAACAAAAACTCTGTTCTGGTCTTATAGACTATAGTTATAGAACTCGTGGAGAAAATCCCAGGGAGATCTTTATCCGATTTCATTCTCTCTTGCCATTCATCCAATCGATTGTTGCATGAAATTTCCTTATCACGAGTTCTATAGTTGTAAAACTCGTGGAAAAAGCCGATGGAGATATTTATCCGGTTTCATTCTCTCTTGTCATTCATCCAATCGATTTTTGCATGAAATTTCCTCATCACGTAATAATAGTTAAATAGAGTGTGTTGCTTTTGATTCGTGAGTTTACTTGCTTCTTTCGCCTAACATGCCTTTTTCTCTATATGTTGTCTAATGATTTTGGTTATGTGATTTTACAGGCCAAATTAAGGAGGCAATTCTCAATGGTGTTTCTCTTGAAGATGATAAAAGAGAAGAATTTAACAAAATTCAGCAGGTCTGACTAGTATTTTTAATTCGAATTGTTCCTATTTATATCCTTTGGGATTTAAGTGCAAATTATTGTTGGAAAATCAAGGGTGTTTGGCTACCCAATTTTAGTGTTGTGATTTTACAGCCGAAATTAAGGAGGCACTTCTTAGTGATGTTGCTCTCAAAGACAAAGAGAACAATTTAACAAAATTCACCAGGTGTTACTTGTTCTTCCAATTTCAATAGTTCCTATCTCTGTCTTTTGAGATTAATCACAAATTCGTGTTTGGCAATCAAGGGTACCTGGTGTTTGGCTACCCTATTTTCCTTCCATGATTTTACAGCCCAAATTAAGGAGGCAGTTCTCACCAGTGTTTCTCTCAAAGGTGATAAAAGAGAACAATGTAACAAAATTCTCCAGGTGTTGTTTTTTTAATTCCAGTAGTTTGTATTTGTGTCCCTTGGGATTTAAGTACAAATTATTGTTTGGAACTACCTGGTGTTTGGCTACCTGAGTTTCTAGGTTTTGTTCCCATTGACTCTCAGTTTGTTATCTATGAGAAATGTTGTTAATGAGATTCAAAAAGTTGGTACAACTTGTGTGCACTAGCTATATGACAGAAAACGCAATGTTTTGTCCCACCTGTTATTTTTCTTGGGTCTAGAGGAGTCAAGCTCTTGAAAGGCACCATAACTATGCTCCCTCAAAGAGTCCATGGCTATATGAATAGCATCTGTTCATTTTTCCTTCAAAGTTCCATTTTTTTTTTGTTTGCTATGTTTTAGTTTATTGTAGTGTAGGTCATAGTGAGTCATTAATTAGGACACTGTGGAGACTACTTCAATGTTCCTGAATAAGATAGATGCCATGCAATGTTTTTATGATGACTAAAATTCTCAATGCATTTAGGACAACTATATGTTGTGGACATGCTTTTCATGGAACCGTGTGAATGGCAGGTCCACGTTTATTATATTATGCTATTGATGATTTGGTGGCTATATGCCAGAGTCATATTTGGGCCATTTCTTTTCCATTTACGGGGCGATGGTTGCAGGAATTGGAGAGACTATCCCAGAAGTTTGAAGAGAATATTCTGGATGCGACGAAGAAGTTTGAAAAGTTAGTAACAGATAAAAAAGAAATTGAAGGATTGCCTCCCACTGCTCTAGGATTAGCTGCTCAAACAGCAGTGTCTAAGGTATTTCATATCCGACTTCATACCTTCTATTTTGGATACGTTGGTGTATTCGTGGTGTAGATGTATGTAGTCTTGAAGAATGTAGGCGACTGAATATATGTGCCTTTGTCATCCTTACATTACTACAGGGGTACGAAAATGCTACTGCTGAAAACGGCCCATGGGTTATCACATTGGATATTCCAACTTATTTGTCTGTTATGAAACATGCTCGAAACCGGTATTTGCGCGAGGAATTATACCGTGCTTATGTGACCCGTGCATCCACTGGTGATCTGGATAATACCGAAATCATCAATCAAATATTAAAGCTTAGGTTAGAAAAGGCCAAGGTTCTTGGGTACAACAACTATGCTGAGGTATGATGGATTAGATCTGATTACTGCACTAGTGCACTCAATAAACTGGGCCTACTAAATAGAGCAGGCTTGGACAATATATAGTTTATTGTTTGCCAGTCTGGCCTGAGATGAATGAGGCTTGCCTGTCTCTTGTGATATATGCTTGGGTTTTCTGTCTCTTCTAAGTCTGGCATAGTTAATATTTTTTCACACAACCAATGATGATTATGATGAGGAAGCAGTTAAATTATTGTATCAAGTCCTTGATTAAGTACAGTCTTTTAGGTCAGCATGGCAATGAAAATGGCCACTGTTGATAAAGCAGAACAACTTATCGAAAAGCTTCGTGCTGCTTCCTGGAACCCTGCTATTCAAGGTATTGATTTATTATTATGAGTGGCTACTTTTTTCACTATCTTATGTGGGTTTTTGCACTTAAAGAGTTTGCTTTTATTTCCACTCTTCCTCAAGCTGCATTTATCTATCACTAGCCTCAGGGCACACCCCATCGTCTGCAATGTGTTTATTTGAATAATTTTTATCTCTGTTGCTGATTTGAATATCTGGCTTGTTTTGAAGTAAAGACATGGATAAAAATTAAATATTCCGTTTCAAATCAATTTCCTTCCTCTGGGGCATTGCAGATCTGGAAGAAATCAAAAATTTCTCCAAGAAGCAAGGTGCCCCAGAAGCTGATAACTTGACCCACTGGGATTTTAACTTTTGGAATGAAAGGCTTCGTGAGTCCAAGTATGACATTAATGAGGTCAGACCACTCACTCTCTGGATTCTTTGTCCATTATGTTGGGATTGCTAAGAGTCCGAAATCCTATGAGATTGTATTAGGCTTATGCATATGATGTGTTCTTTTCCAGGGCATTCTTCCAATTTGCTTCTTAGGATGTATCGAAATTGGAAACAGTTTTCATTGATTAGAATTACAGTTCTTGGAAGCACCTTTGATCACTAGTATTAAAGGGGGTGTCTTGGTGCCTCTGGGGCAGCTACGGTCCTAGGAGCTAGGAAGAACAGACATCTCTTCTGGAATGGCATATTGGAGCTTCTCCAATCCACGTCAAAATATTTTGTCTCTGTTAATTTGACGCACTTGGGACACATGAAGGACATATTTCTGACATTTTTGGATAATTTCTTATGTTTGAACAAGAAAATCGGACTTGTGATAAATAAGCATTGAGTCTACTGAGTAGTTAGCAAAACAATCAAAATATAAGGATGACATGAGAGAAATGAACACAGCTAGTTTTCATTCACAATTAATTGAGGATAGAGAAGCACTTGACAGAAAAAGGCAGTGACTTACAGTGAGGGTGTCTCACAGTGATTATTTGTGATAGAGACTTGGTAGTTACCTAGCTGTCTGTTTTTTCTCTTACGATAAAACTATTCTCCTGCATGTTGTAAATAGAGCCCTAGCTCTATTGATGTTGAATTGTGACTATTCATTTAATGTCCTAACTTCACTATTAAATTATAGTCATATGTTTGGTCGATTGGTTCCCTATGTTTTTATTTTTATTATATTGTGAATAGTGACAAACCCTTATTGTGCTTGATTTTTGTTCTCTTTTTTTTTTCCCGACAATATTAACTACAATTGTTTTCAAATCGCCCTGCTACTTTTTGCTATGGTAAATTGCATGTATAGCAATTTTTGCATATAACTAAATGTCTTTGGGCTATTAGAAATTGTAAAGTATTGATTGCTAATTTTTGTAAGATAATGTCGTTGATTCCTATGATAATAAAAATTTTAAATTTTACTTAATGTGTCCCCAGCGGTCCTTATTTGTGGAAAGAGAACTTTTTGTGTCGTATCTGTGTCTCATGTTTGTGTCCATTGTCCATACTTATTAGGTGGATTTTGGTCAACTTTACACACTGAAAAAATATAAACTATTATTTATGATGGGTCCCGGCACCCGGGGCCCAGAAAGAAATGCCCAAAGAGTTAAGTTTATGAACCAAGAGGCTTATGAGGATGATTTGGCCCAAGAGGCTTACGAGGATGATTTGGCCCAAGAGGCCCAAAGATAGTCCTTCACGTCTCAAGAGGCACAAAGACAGTCCTTCACGTCCTAAGAGGCCCAAGAAGCCTAATTTAGCTTAAGAGGTTAAGTTGGCCTCAGAAGTCCGAAGACATGGATCAGCGTCCCAAGAAGCCCAAATGGCTACAATGTTCCGAGAGACCAATTTAACCAAGGAGTCCCGAGGACACTATAAGAGACCTATGTCTCTAATAAAATCCCGAGGACATGAAGCCAAGAGCACAACACTGAAATCCCGAGGGCCTCTAGAAGGTGAAACTCCCAATTAACATTCGAGAACCTAACTCTATGAGCCCGAAGATTTGACAGAAACCCAAAAGGCTTTTTAGGTACGAGGACTATCTCTTCATCTTTGAATCGTTAGATCAGGTGAAAAGCGTGCCAAGGTGACCGAACACACCAGCTCAGACGTCTCACTATTACCAAGAAGTACGCATTTCATATAACACGCTACCTCCACAGGAAATCATGGCGCTCAGAGCACGCTCAATCATTATAGGACTGACGTCACCTAACACGCCAAATCAACAGAGTAGATGGCTGGCCTCCCAGCACACGCCAAATCAGTAGAGTGAATGGCTGGCCTCCCAGTACACGCCAAATTAGCAGAGTTGGTGGCTGGCTTCTCAGCACACGCCAACGCCGACGCCAACGCCAATGCCACGTGTCCCCATTTCAAGGGCATGTCTCCCTCTATAAATACCTCATCTGAATGACTGAAAAAAGAATTCAACGGCTAGTATTTTGCATACACACTGCAAGCAACGTTTAAGAGAAAGAAAGAAAAAGAAAAGAGGTGCAGGCGAGAAAGCTAGAAAAGAGAATAGTGGATAAGGTTCCTACGTGTTGCAATCCTGTGTGACTATCTAAAATTCCCATTGCGATTATTTGTAACCCATTCTGAGTGTAGTGGAACCTTTCGTACCCAGCGTTCCATCACCGTGTTTTTCCCCTTTCATTAAAGGAGGGGTTTTCCACGTAAAAATCCTCGTGCATTGTACCCTCCCTTTTTTTTCTTCCTGTCACATCGTTCTTATTAAGCTTAACGATCACTAGTGTGTTGCATAATTCCGTCCGTCCGAGCGTACCGAAAGAGACCAAAGTGCGAACTCGGACTCTCGTCGTACGGCGTTCGGAATAGTAGGATGCAACATTGGCGCTATCTGTGGGAAGCGGCTAAAAGTCCAATATGGTGAACTTTGACGACCCCAACTCCGAAGTCCAATATGGTGAACACCAAGGCACAGGCGAGTGCACCAGTTAGAAAGGTGGCCTTACACGACGACGGCCCCGACCCCTACGTTGGGGCAGAAAACCACCCTGATCTAGATGTTAGAGCCTTGGCAGCCAAGATAGAAGGTATGTCCAAGGCCTTCGAAACACTCTGTTCTAAAATTGACGAGCGGGCGAAGGAAGCCCCTTCCAGAGCCTTTTAGGCCAGGACGTCCCGAAGCGGGGGCAGGGGGAAAGATCGCCAAGACAGGCGATCCGGCCAGCACAAAAACCCGATGACCCAGGTCGTATCTAGCGGCAAGGCCCCTCGTGGGCTAGAGGACCGTCTGAGTCCTCGTATCCGAGAAGAGAGCCCAGAGAGGCGCAACTCCGGATCTCAAGGCGCAGCGCTCAAGAGGCAGTTCCGTGGGATGGTCACCCCAAAGGGATTAGGGCAGCCCCCGAGCGGCGTGCGGATCGTGAACCTTATGAGTTGAGACATTATCTCAACGAATAGAAGGTAACCACCCCACTTCGAGTTGAGGAAAGATTGGAAAGAGGGTGGAACCGTGTCTTTGGTGAAAGCAGCGGGGGAGGGGCTAATGCGCTCTAATCCCCGTTTACAACAGAAATCAGGATGAGGACGCTTCCTCCAAAGTTCAAGATGCCAAACCTGGAGGTCTATGACAGGAGCGCTGAACCGATGGACCATCTCAACCACTTCCGGGAACACTTAAGTCTGCAGGGTTTGGACGACACAACCATGTGCCAATGCTTCCCCTTGACGTTTAAGGGGGACGCGAGGATGTGGTTCTATTGGATGCCAGCGGACTCCATCCGCACTTTCAGCAACTTGGCGACAGCCTTTCTCTCATAATTTGCCTCCAGCCAAAGGGTGGAGAAGCAGCCCTGGCACCTTACCCGGATGAAGCAAGGCGCCAGGGAGAGCTTAGGGGGATTCATGGCCCAATTCGTAGTCGAGGCCAGGCAAATCCCCAAATTGACCGACGAAGTAAAGTTAAACGATTCCTGTCGGCCCTGAAGGGAGGTGCCTTTTTCAAGCACCTTATCTATAAGGGTCCCCAGACCTTTGCGGAAGCCGAGGTTGTGGCCAGAGCATATATTGCTGCCAAAGAGGCCAACAACGCCAAACGGCCAGAAAGGGACGAGCACCCCCATCCAAAGGTGGTGGAAGGAAAGAGGAAGGCCGGGGACTATCAGAGTCCCCAGACGGCAAGGAAGCAGCACAAGTCTGAGCAGAACGTTCAAAGAGAGCCGAGGCGCACACACTTCACACCACTAAACGACACCCGCACCAACGTGCTGATGCAGATCTAGGAGGAAAAATTCCTGAAGTGGCCCAAGTCGCTGAAGAACCCGAGAGGTGGCGACCAGACAAAATACTGCAACTACCACCGCTCCGGGGGTCACAGCACGAAGGATTGTAGGACTTTGCAGAAGGAAATAGATGAGCTAATCAGGAGGGGTCACCTTAACCGTTTCCTGCAAAGACCCAGACAAGCTTCCGGAATAGCGGGCGACGTCGAGGCTGATCCCCCCAGAAACAGAGTAGCTGTGGGGGTTGTAAATATGATATCAACCCGGCTGGCGAGAGGAAACAATCAGGAGCTCACCGCTGCAAAGAAGCCGAGGATTGGACCCGAAGACGGAGATGAAGTTATCTGTTTTAGCAATAAGAACATGGCCCATGTAACTCCCCCCCCCCACACCGATCCTTTGGTTGTAACCGCACTCGTTTCAGACGGAGCAAATGACTAGCGGATGAAACGAGTTTTTATTAATAATGGAAGCTTTAGGAACTTGCTCTACTTGGATGCCTATTTCAAGTTGGGACTCAAGAAAAGTCAAATGAGAGCGCCAGAAGGGCTATTCTATGGGCTGGATAATGAGCCAGTACCTGTTTAGGGTATCGTCCAGTTGGAGGTAACCCTGGGGACGTATCCGAGGACGGCGTCCAAGGTCCTCACCTTTCTGGTTGTAGACCTGCCATCAGTCTACAATGCAATACTCAGACGCCCTTGCTTGGCCGCCTTCGGTGCAGTGACTTCCATCCCGCACCTAAAAATAAAGTTTCCGACCTCGTATGGCGTGGGGGAAGTCCTTGGGGACCAGTCCACAGGATGGATGTGGTACTTGTCACAGACCACGCAAATGGCCCTTCCACAACCGATGGAGGATCTCGACCTGAGGGACGAGACCACGCTACAACAAGCATAGCCTGGGGAGCCAACCGTTCAAGTCTCGTTGGATCCTGGGGATCCAGAGAAGTATGTTCACATAGGAAGCTCGCTACCGGAGTTCGTCTGAGACCAACTCATCAGCTTCTTGCGAGAGAACTCGGACGTGTTCGCCTGGTCGCCCAGTGACATGCCTGGAATCTCAGCCGAGATCATGGCCCACAAGCTGAGCATTAATTCTCATCATAAGCCCGTCAGGCAAAAACGAAGGAATTACTCCATGAAGAAGCTGGTGGCCATATGCGAGGAGGTCAAGAAGCTCCTAGATGCCAGGTTTGTCTGAGAAGTGCAATACCCGGACTGGTTGGCCAATGTGGTCATGGTGAAAAAGAGCAGTGGGAAATAGAGGATGTGTGTAGACTTCACCGACATCAATAAAGCGTGCCCCAAGGACAGCTTTCCACTACCTAGAATTGACCAGCTTGTAGATTCGACGTCCGGCCACGAACTCTTAAGTTTCATGGATACATACTCAGGCTACAATCAGATCAAGATAAGTCTCGAGCACGAGGAGCACGTCGTTCATGACGGACTAAGGGACGTACTGTTACAAAGTAATGCCCTTCGGTCTTAAGAATGCGGGCACGACTTATCAGCAACTCGTAAACAAAATGTTCGAGGACCAGATAGGCAGGAACGTGGAGGTCTACGTTGACGACATGCTTGTCAAAAGCAGGGCGAGTGGTGACTACATAAAGGACTTGGCCAAGGCCTTTCACGTACTCAGAACCCACCAAATGAAGCTCAACCCGAGCAAGTGTACATTTGGCATAGCGTCGGGAAAATTCCTGGGTTACATCGTGTCGCATCAGGGGATTGGGGCTAACCCAGAGAAGATAAATTCCATTCTTGACATGCGATCTCCACGGACGGTAAAGGAGGTCTAGAAGCTGACCGGGCGGGTGGCGGCCCTCTCCAGTTTCCTGGCCAAATCGGCCGAGAAGTACCTGCCGTTCTTCAAGGCCCTGAGAGGAACAAAGACCCGAGACTTTCGATGGGGTGATGACTGTGAGGATGCATTCTAAGGGCTCAAAAACTACCTCTCGAGCCGACCTCTTTTAGCTTTTCTCCAACTGGACGAGGAGCTGTATCTATGTCTCTCCTTGACCGACACGGCCTTGAGCTCGGCTCTGATACGGGAACAACACGGGAGACAGCAGCCCGTGTACTACGTGAGCAAGACCCTGGCGGACGCCAAGACTAGTTATCCGCTCACGGAGAAGATTGCATTGACATTGGTTTATTCCGCGCGAAAGCTTAGACCATATTTCCAAGCACACAGGGTAGTGGTCCTGACCGACCAGCCACTGAGGGCCATCTTGCAGAAGCCCAAGATATCCGGACGACTGGTCAAATGGGCCATTAAATTTAGAGAATTTGATACGGAATTCCGCCCGAGGCCAGCCTTGAAGGGTCAGGCCCTCGCGGACTTCGTTGTTGAAACAACAACACTAGCTAACGGCGATGGAAGCTAGCCTGGCGCGGATGAGTTCAGCAAGGCACCAACGCGGACCCTGCACATGGACGGCTCCTCGATGAAGGACGGTTGCGCAGCTGGTGTTGTTTTACGCACACCCGAGGGGTTGAAAATAAAATATTCACTAACTATGGGGTTCTCAGCCACCAGTAACGTCGCGGAATATGAGGCCCTGCTAGCTGGGCTTCGGTTAGCTAAGGAGTGCTCGGCCAAAAAACTAATCATTTACAGCGACTCCGAATTGGTCGTTAACCAAGTCCGTGGGAACTTCGAAGTTAACAGCCCGCAGCTCTTTAAGTACCTCTCCGAAGTCAGGAGCGTGACCTCGGACTTCGAGGCAATCGAGTTCGTCCACATTCTGAGGGAAGAGAACACCAAGGCCGACACGCTGGCAAGGGCAGCGGCTTAGGGAGATCCAGAACAGTATACTCGGGGATGTGAGAAGTTCTAAACAGATCTAGTGTCGAGGACCCCGAGCCAGAAGTGATGCAAGTGTCTAACAGGAGCACCTGGATGACTCCCTACTTGAGGTACCTATCTGACGGCACATTGCCTGAGGACCCGAGTGAGGCCAAGAGGGTAAAGAAGATAGCGGGGTGGTATGCGGTTATGGATGGCTAGTTGTACCGGCGGGGATTCTCGACCCCTTAAGGTGCCTCACCCCCAAGGATGCCGAGTATTCCCTCCAGGAGGTGCACCTTGGAATATGTGAGTCCCACATCGGGGGAAAGAACTTGGCCTTTAAACTCATGAGGAAGGAGACTATTGGCCAACGATGAAGTACGATACCATAGACTTTGTGCACAAGTGCGAAAACTGCCAACTCCATAGCAACGTGAGTCATCGCTCCCACACAGATCTCCGGGCACTCCAATCGCCATGGCTGTTCGCCCAGTGGGGGCTCGACATTCTCGGACCACTCCTGATAGCGCCCGGACAGAGTAAGTTCCTAGTTGTAGGAATTGATTACTTCACCAAATGGGTGGAGGCAATACCACTCGCAAGGATAACAGAACAAAATGCCACTGAATTCCTCCAACAGAACATCGTGTGTAGATTTGGGATCTCGGAGTGCATCGTGTCCAACAACGAGACACAGTTCACCGGGAAACGGTTCACTAAGTATTGCGCCAGCCTGAATATCAACTTAGTCCACACGTCAGTAGCGTACCCTCAGGCCAACGGGCAGGTGGAGGTCATAAACCACACGATCTTGCATGGACTCAAGACTAAGATGGAGTATTTCGATGGCTCGTGGGTACACGAGTTGCCGTCCATTCTCTGGTCATACAAGATGACGCCTAGAAAACCCACGAGGGAGACCCCATTTAGCCTCTGCTATGAGGTTGAAGCGGTCATCCCAATAGAGGTAGGCCTCACGAATCCGCGGGTAGGATGCTTAAGTTTGATCGACAACTGCCAAAGGCTCCGGGAAAACCTCAACATGCTCGAGGAAGTCCGCGACCAAGCAAGGCTAAGGATAGCGGCATACCAGGAGTGGGTTGTCCGCTATTACAATAAGAAGGTAAAGGCGCGGCAGTTCGAGGTAGGGGACCTATTACTGAGAAGCGTGGAGGCCACGGGGAAAAACGCCAGCAGAAACAAACTCTCCCCAAATTGGGAGGGGCCGTTTTTGGTCTCTACCATCCTTCGGGGCGGGGCCTACAAGTTGCGCACCCAAAAGGACAAGCTGGTGCCCCGTACATGGAACGCCGCGCACCTTAGGAGATATTACCAATAATGAACGATTGCCTGTTGTCCAGGTAACCTGCCAAACCTAGGCTGTCCCTAAGATAAAGTGAAACTACCCTCTCGCCCCTTATAAAAAAAAACTCGGATTCGTCCGAGCGGCCCAAGAGGTCTTATTTCAAAACTCGAATTCGTTCGAGCGGCCCAAGAAGTCGTATTTCAAAACTCGGATTCGTCCGAGCGGTCCAAGAGGTCGTATTTCAAAACTCGGATTCGTCCGAGCGGCCCAAGAGGTCGTATTTCAAAACTCGGATTCGTCCGAGAGGCCTAAGAGGTCGTATTTCAAAACTCGGTCCGGTTGGAGCGGCCTAGGAGGTCGTATTTGAAAACTTGTATTTGTCCAAGAGGCCCAAGAGGTCGTATGACAAAAAGCTCAGGCGTTAATCAGGCGCCAGGCTAACTTGTTTAGCGCCATGACCCGCCAGGACCAAACACTCTAGAAATCCGGGTGGGGGAATCAAACACTTGAGTTTGAAATGAATGTCCATTTTATTCATGTACACAGCATATAAACAACGCAAAAAAAAAAAAGAAAAAAGAAAAAAAAAGAAAAGAAGAGAGATAAGGAGAGCTCTACAGCAGCTAGCTCTCGGAGGGACCTGGCGGAGGGGTGGTTCCATGCTGCCCTTCTTCGTGTGGTTGAGAGGCCTCTGCCTGGCTTGAACTCCCTGGCTGCTCTGAAGGTCGAGGATCACCCGATGGTCCAGGACGTGAGGATCCGGAAAATGGCCTTCCTGCGATGCCATACACGTCCGTTGGGCATGTGGCGCTAGCATTCCGAGGATCCAACACGACCGTTGGAAACCACGGATATAGCAACCGTATCAGTCAACGGCACAAATTGATGTCATCCCAGTGCTTGCTCTCCAGCACAGGCGCTATATCCACGGCCTTCACGGATGTCCTCAACACTTCCTCCAGCTGGAGGTTCCTGTCCCAGAGAGGCCCATATTGAATCTACTGAAGCCCTAAAGTGTCCTCGAGAGAGGCAATCTTCGCATTAGCCTCAGCAAGCTCAACTTCCAGGCGTTGGCTGCCCTCTCCAGCGACCCTCAAGGACTCTATCTCCGAACAGGTCTGGGCAACGTCGCCAATGAGCCGGTTGAGGTTCTCGACCAGATCTTGAAACTGCAAGAAAAGGCAAGTTCATTAAGGCATAAACGACAGAAAACAAGGTAGCTGGAAAAATAGTGAAGTACCCAAGAGACGAGAGAGTCGTGGCTTTGGCCACTCTCTCTTGCAACCTCGGGCTCCAACGGCTCAGCTGTAGGCACCGCATGGACGTCAACCACGGCCTCGGGCGAGAGACTGTTAGAAACTGGAAGCTCAACGACTTCAGGGGGCTCTGAGGCCGCAATCTCAACCTCGTCTCCACTTAGGATCTCGACAGTATCTTCAACAGGGGTGTCGACGGTTGGCTCCACTCCGCAGGCCTCCTCAACCTCAGCAGCTTCCACGGCTGGAACAGTTAGGATCATTGCCGCTTCCTCGTCCTGATTGTCCTCCTCCAAAACACTAAGGTCCTCGGATGGACCACAAAGAAAATTCAAGACCTCACCAATGATCTCGGCAGCAGAAGTAGGTCCGGGAATTTCAGGCTCCACAGTGGGTTCAATGACCAAACCTCTCGATCTCCTAAAGAGAGGCGCGATCACGGCGTTATCATCATCGGACGAGGAGTACTCGACCATTGACACTGGACGCTTTGAAGCCTCAGTCCAATGACTCTTCCGTGGCCGCTCGGACGGCTCTTCGATGGTAAGAGAACTCCCCTTCTTCCTCAGTCTCTTTTTCTTCTTCTTCTTTGCAGGAGCAGTAGCGTTGGAGTCTTCGGCCGTAGTCACCCACTTGGCCTTCGCCAAGTTCTCGGGCGTTAACCAAGTATTTCGTTTGCCTACATTGAAGCTGCTTAGGTTGGCCATCACCAAGTCCGTGACCGTCTTAGCAATCTCCCTCTCCTCCTTGGTGGCATCCGAGCAATGCTTGATCGCCACGTTTTCCCATGTAAGGGAGAGGGACCAGTTCTCCCGGACGCCCAAAAAGAAAAATTTGTCCTTCCACCTTTTGGTGGAGTCGGGGTTTCCTCCGCCCATGACGGCGAACTCCGGACGAGGAGTCATGGTAATCCAGTCTAAGTTATGAGTAAAGCGAAACATGACCTTCACCATCGACACCTCAAGCACTTTTTTCTGGCAACTTGCAAATACACAGAGAGAAACCAGGTACCTGACGGTGTTGGGTTGAAGTCTTGCCAACGGAACGCCCAGCTCCATTATAATGTGGTATAGCTCAAGAGGGATTGGGAAGCAAAGCTCATCCTTGAGATGGACTTCGTACACAGTGATAAAGCCGTCAGGAGGGCTGCATGCTCTCTCAGCAGCTCCAGGAATCACCATCGCTGCTGAATCTGGAATATTGTACTTCGCACGAATGTCGTCGAGATCTTTAAGGGACAGAGAGGAAGCGATTTCCTTAACCCCAGGAGCCATGGGAGCGGAAGAAGAACCTTTGCGGGAACAAGAAAAGAGGAGCGACGACGAAGGGATTTGGGAAGAAGGAAGAAACGGTAAGGGATGCACGAGAAATGAATGAGGAAGAAACGGAAAAAAGAAGGCAACTTAAAGGAATTTCAAAATGTGAAACAGCGCCCTCATCATAACCCTCGCCACGCGTCAGTTGCCCATACGCGGGGAAAGGTCGTGGGCTTTGGCTTCCCAAGGCAGTGTCACCTCAATTAATGGCGCATTTAATGCCCTGCAGAAACCCAAACGGTGGCGCTAGGTGGGTCTCGAACTAATACGAAGGCCTCGGACAGATATGAGAGGACTCCCGCCATCTAGGTGTGGCGCCCGCGGACTGTCACTGTAGAAGAGTGCTTTTCAGATATGCTGAACGGTTGAGGTTCTTAAACCCTTTGACATGGGGGGCTAATGATGGGTCCCGACACCCAGGGCCCAGAAAGAAAGACCCAAAGAGTTAAGTCTACGAACCAAGAGGCTTATGAGGATGATTTGGCCCAAGAGGCCCAAAGACAGTCCTTCACGTCCCAAGAGGCCCAAGAAGCTTAACTTAGCCTAAGAGGTTAAGTTGGCCTCAAAAGCCCGAGGGGATGGGCCAGCGTCCCAAGAAGCCCAAATGGTTACAATAGTCCGAGAGACCAATTTAACCTAGGAGGCCCGAGGACACTATAAGAGACCTGCGTCTCTAATAAAATTCCGAGGACATGAAGTCAAGAACACAACACTGAAATCTCGAGGGCCTCTAGAAGGTGAAACTCTTAATTAACGTCCGAGAACCTAACTCTATGAGCCCGAGGATTTGACAGAAACCCATAAGGCGTTTAGGTACGAGGACTATCTCTTCATCTCTGAATCGTCAGATCAGGGAAAAAGGGGGCCAAGGTGACCAAACACGCCAGCTCAGACGTCTCACTATTATCAAGGAGTACGTATTCCCTACAAAACGCTACCTTCACAGGAAATCATAGCGCTCAAAGCACGCTCAATTATTACGGAACTGACGTCACCTAACTTGCCAAATCAGCAGAGTGGATGGCTGGCCTCCCAGCACACGCCAAATCAGCAAAGTTGGTGGTTGGCTTCCCAGCACACGCCAACGCCAATGCCACATGTCTCCATTTCAAGGGCATGTCCCCCTCTATAAATACCTCTTATAAACGACTGAGAAAAGAATTCAACGGCTAGTATTCTGCATATACATTGCAAGCAACGTCTAAAAGAAAGAAAGAAAAAGAAAAGAGGTGCAGGAGAGAAAGCTAGAAAATAGAATAGTGGATAAGGTTCTTACGTATTGCAATCCTATGTGACTATCTAAAATTCCCACTGTGATTATTTGTAACCCATTCTGAGTATAGTGGAACCTTTCGGACCCAGCATCCTATCACCGTGGTTTTTCCCCTTTCATTAAAGGAGGGGTTTTTCACGTAAAAATCCTCGTGCATTGTACCCTCCTCCCTTTTTTTTCTTCCTGTTACATCGTTCTCATTAAGCTTAACGATCACTAGTGTGTTGCATGATTCCGTCCGTCCGAGCGTACCGAAAGAGACCAAAGTGCGAACTTGGACTCTCGTCGTACGGCGTTCAGAACAGCAGGACGCAACAATTTATATACTGTGTGGGTTAGTACATATTCATACTTGACCCCACATTTGTTGCTAATTTCAGATAATAAGGCTACAGATAAAATAGACTTGACGAGTGCAATAGTAATAATGATTTTCTATTAAGCATTGTTTTTTTTTTTTTAACTCAATGAGGACAATTGTCATAATAATGTCAGGTTAAGCGTTATTTTATTAAATTTAACGTACATTTTTTTGTGAAGTTGCACTTTATAAGGATTTACTTCATAGGAAGTTCTTGGCAGGAAACACCTTTTTTTTTTTTTTTGTAGAGTTAATAAACATTTCTCCTACTTAGCCAAAAGGTAAAAAATGTCTTGTTTATCTTGTTTGATCCAGACTCCTTTTCCTTGGGAAAAATGATTCAATAGTGATATCATCCTCATAAAATACAGGAAGACCATTTTCCAATTTTATGCGTGTTAATTTTGATGAGGTGTGTATAGTCAATTCAACTGCTTTCCATCACAAATAGTTAGCTTACTAAGCGTTTGCCAGGGTCCTCAATTCAAAGGAAATCTTGAACCTCAGTTTTCTTAACTTTTTTTGCTGATGTGAACTACAAAGATAGCAGATCCTGGTTACTGAGACATAGAAATTCCTAAATTTACTTCTAACCATCAGAAGAATAGTAATTGGTTAACTTTTCTTTTATTATTTATTCTGATCTTTTCATGAAATGATTTGTTGTCTATTGACCCCATTAGAGGAATTCTTGGGTCTACCTCTGCTGCTGGCGTTCATTTAGCTTAGCACTTTTCAAGAAAGCAGTGTTGCAGCATTCTGTTGGCCATTTCATAACAATCATGAAGGTAAATTTATGCAGATTATGGGAAGTAAACTCCTTTTGGCAACTTACTCTAATCCCTCCCCAAAAGGATAAAGGAACTAATAGAAAAATGGGGTTGATAAATGAATAAGGTTCACTTTTTATTTAGGGAATTTGTGGTACCACTCTTGAGAGATAACTTACTGTAAGTCATTATAGTATAGCTTATGCAGAATTTTAGGTATAGAAGGGTGAGGATAAAAGTAGATTTTTTTAAATTATCAAGCTATTTTGTATTTGATCTAGGAGTTGTGGTTTAGAACGGTGAACAATACAGTTTGTCGAATACTAATGCTGGTTAGCAGTCTTTTGTCCTATATGATGTAAATTGCTTGCTCATATTTTTTTGTAAACTTCCAGCAAATATCTTGTTTGATCAGAATTGGCTGCATAATCTACTAGTCTTCTCCATGCATAAGTATTATATCCTGGACAATTAAGGGCACTTCTCCAGGTTTTGTGGAATCTTCTAGTTATGGAACAATTGTGAGATATCAGTGCCAAATGATGATAATGCGAGAAACAACATTGAAATCAATTGGGTTTTAGGAAAACTTATATGTCATCTCTTCCAGTGGATTGTAAAGGAGGGAAGTTTGTTTTGGGCAAAGGTTTTGATGGCAAACTGATGGTATGCAGATTCATGGGAAAAGAAATAATATCAAAAATAACACAAATGCACCCACACATGTCAAATATTTCTGGAGTTATTATGGTCTTTGAAGTTACAGTGAAGGAGAATTGACATATTAAATTTAGGAAGCAGTACAAAAACACTAATGAATTGCAAGATCCCTTCATTGTTAACTCAAGCTTGACTTGCTTTCTTCTTTGAAGTTGGGCCAAAGGAAAACGGACACATTACTGATAAGTAGTTGGACAGATGAGATTTCTTTCTCCATTTATTGCAGATGATTCCAAAGTGAACGGTCTCTTGTGCCATTATCTGTCTACTGCAGTAATAAATATTGTACCATAAGCCAATGCTTATGGTTGAAAAAATAAATTTATAAACTCCTTTATATGGCCATATGCTTTGTATATACGAGCTGTCATGCAGCATCTCAGGCGGAACTATGTTGTTAGAAAGCTCAAGGCTCAAAGCCTGGAGCCTTAACATATGTGGTCAAGGCTCATTCCGAGGGTCGTATGCCTAGGTTCTTAGGCGCACGCCTTTTTCAATGCTAAAGGTACCTTCCTTATAGGTTTTTTTTCCAATGATAAAATAATTGTTTCTTTTTTAGATTATTCATTATATCTAATTACTATTATAATACTAAATTGATTTTTGTGATACTGAGATTGATAAAAGTAATGAGTGACTAATAGAAACAGATGGAAACTACGGTAAGAATAATAAATTTGTATTTGAGTATGATTTTTTGACAAAAAAATTTTGTAGCTAAAATTGTTGGAGTGAATGAAACTATATATTGCACTAATTGGAAAATAGTACAAACCTTTAACAATAAGTGTATTCTAACTTGAAAAGACATATAGAGATGAAGTCATTCAAGCAGATATGTTATGAAAGGAAAATAAGATGAATTTTTGTTTGATAATTTGTGGTATTCGTTTTGAGTATCTTGATGATATTATTTTAATTTTATCAATGAATTTTTTTGTTTTCGTGCGTTTGTAATAAACTATACTTATTAGTCACCATTATTAGCTGAATTATGATTTTATTTCCATTTGTCAGAAATATTTTTTTAGTTTTTCTTATTCTCTTATTAGCTTTAACTATTGGAAATCACTACAAGGATATTCTCTCTATATATTTCATGAATAGGTATCCCATTTCCATCAGGCTACGCCTTGCGACTAGGCCCCTTCTCCTTGCGCCTTTATGTGCCTTGTTACTTTTACGACACAGGCAGGGAGAATCTGTACAATGTAAAAGAAGTATTGGTGGTGTAAGATTAAGAGGACAGTACAAGATTAGAAAAAAGAATTGTTCTGAAATATCTGACCAATAGGCCAATTTTGACACCACTGTGGGATGAAGAGCTCTTGAAATTGTACATATCTACTTCATAGGATGATATTATTTTAATTTTATCAATGAATTTTATTGTTTTTGTACGTTTGTAATAAACTATACTTATTAATTACCATTATTAGCTGAATTATGATTTTATTTCTCATTTGTCGGAAATATTTTTTAGTTTCTCTTATCCTCTTATTAGCTTTAGCTATTGAAAATCACTACAAGAATATTCTCTATATATATTTTATGAATGGGTATCCCATTTTCATCCGGCTACGCCTTTCGGCTAGGCCCCTTCCCCTTGCGCCTTTACGTGCCTTGTTACTTTTACAACACAGGCCGGGAGAATTTGTACAGTGTAAAAAAAGTATTGGTGGTGTAAGATTAGGCGGACTGTACAAGATAAAAAAAAAAAAGAATTGTTCAGAAATATCTGATCAACAGGCCAATTTTGACACCACCACGGGATGAAGGGCTCTTGATATTGTACATATCTACTTCATAAGATGAAATGGGATCATTCTTTGCATAGAAGAATGAGGAAGGAAAGGAATACCACTCCAGCCCAAAATTAAAAGGACAGAGTGAAAAGGAAGAGTCATACATAGCTTTCTAAATAAAAATTTATTTAGACGTAACACAGCAATATACAGTAAGTGTTCCATGTTTCTCATCTCCTTGGCTTAATATTTTAAGAAGCCTGCAAATTACTTTCTCATTGTTTCTAGATTCTCCATATTGACATAAACCTTAGTCCTCGTGGATAATAGTACATTCAAATTCTGTTTTTCAAATTCTTAATGCATGGATGGCGTGTTGCATGTATAATTGCGTACACTGTTTCTGTCTTTTGTCAATAGCTGAAAAAGCTTTGTGCCATGCCTTAGTGATGCAGGCTTTGACACTAAAATTGATTGCTTGTCGTCTTTTTCTCTTTGTAATGCTGCTGCATTCACTGTACTTCTATTTGAAGCATGCATCTTTTCTCTCTCTTCTTTTACTATGTCAATTGTTCGGTATGTTTGAATAGATTTCTCGATTTTGATTTCTAATCTTTGTAGGAAGAGTTGCGTCCGTTCTTTTCATTGCCAAAGGTTATGGATGGCCTATTCAGTTTGGTAAAGATGCTATTTGGAGTCGATATCGAGCCTGCTGATGGTCTAGCTCCTGTAAGGCTGGACTACTGCACTTATGATGTTATGTAGCTGATTAGATGCCCTTCATTTTTAATTAATTCATTATTTTTCTGCCTCAGGTTTGGAACAATGATGTTAAGTTCTATGTTGTTAAGGATTCCTTTGGTGTGGCGATTGCATACTTCTATTTTGACCCATACTCTCGTCCATCTGAGAAGAAAGGTGGTGCATGGATGAGCGGTGTTGTCTCTCGAAGCAGTTTATTATCCCGCAATGGCTCTGTGAGATTGCCTATTGCCCACATGATTTGCAATCAAACTCCTCCTGTTGGGGACAAGCCTAGTCTCATGACCTTTCGTGAAGTAAGCTGAATAATGATGATGAATAAGTATTTTTTTGGAGTAAAAGTTTGTTAAAAGAGTCTAAGGAACTACCTAAACCTGATTTTGCTCATCCAATCTGATTTTTGAACAATTCATGGGCACTGGTTAAACACGCCTTAAAGTTAGTGGGCTGCATTTATAGTGAGTAATGGGGGTTTAGACTCACTAATACCTAGAGAGGATGAAATAGGTGCATATACAATAGATTTATATGTTTACCCGATAGTTCGTTGCACATAAGTAATTATTGTTCCTATTTATTTCACATACGAACAAGATCAGAAATAAAATGCAGAGTAAATAACAGAAATCTTATTGACGAAGAGAAAACTCAAGAAGAGAAAAACCCTCTGGGCTATTTTTCACAGATTGGAAGACTCAATATGTGAGTAGTGTGTGTTTCTTGTCGTGATTTGTGCTGAAGCGAAATTTAGAGGGTTTTAATAACAATTTATCAAAGGAAAATGAAACTCAGTTATATATTTTTCTGAAAAGATGCTCTCTCTGAAAATCTGAATGTTTTGGGACTGGCTGTGAGTAGTTGGAGAGGTGGTTTATGTGTGTAAGGGCCAATTAAAGTGATCGCAGAGTATATGGTTGGAAGAACTGTCTTGCTGCTCGTGCATTAATCACCCATTGGTTGCGCAAGAGCGCTCTTCCAATCTTCCGTTTAAGCATCTTTTGACTAGTCGACTGCACCTTTTCTGCCAAGAGCTCAAGCGTGCATCAAGCATGATATTCTACCAATCTATTGGTCGAGCTCAATCAAGCGTGCAACAAGCTCAATCATTTTGCCAATCTGCTACTTGAGCTCATGTTAAGCACTGATCAAGCACAAGCATTCTGCCAATCTCCCGCTCAAGTTTTCTCAGACTGATTGCACGACACCCTTTTGGGCAAACCTTGCGCTCAAGTGCCAAAATTGTGACTTAGATATAACTCAATTGGCCCACCCTTTGACATGGAATTCACCAACTTCAAAAGGCCCTAAAAGATATAAGTAACTCTTTGGAGTCATGTTTTAAAGTATTAGTATTTGTATTAGTTGCAATCATATTGATGTTGGTTATATTGGACAATACGTATCGATATTGAATATTGTAGATACTAATTTTTTTTGGTTGATCACATCAAAATTAAATTATGAACTTTAATTTGACTTTTTTTCAGCAAATTCTGTTCTGGGGCCTAAATCCAACCGATTTGTATTAAAAAATGAAAAAAAAAAAACTAATCAAATGGAAGTATTACAGTTTGCATGCGAACAATCTCAGTCTTAATCTAAAATCTACAATAAAATCTAAGATTTTGGAAGATCAAATATTTTTGGAGATGTTCGATTAAGCCCTGGGGCTTGCTTTGATGTTGTTGGATTTAAAGAAAGACGAAAAATTCAAAGATGACCTGAACAGTTTTGGCATTGTGAAAGAGAAAATGTTTTGGATTTTTATATTACTGACCGATATATCATGATAGGTCTCCACTGCAGAGACTTTTCATGATGCTTTCCCAGTGTCAGGACATCTCTGTGCCACTGCATATCATATGATATTTTGATCTATGATTGGAACAATAAGATATTGATTGACACTATGTATCTGTGTTACTCTGAAATTCTAGGAAGTGACCTGTTTGGCAAACAATTGAATGGTTGTAATACACTGTTATTAATTCCCCTTTTTTCTGTATCAGCAAAATTCTTGTATATGAATGTAGAAGATTAGCAGTTTTAACATCTAGCACATATTAACTCATTATTTAAATTGGATCCAGTTGATAAATGTGGACATTGCACAAAGCCAATTCTGACATTATGAGAACATCTATTGTCACTTTATCTTGTCTGATTGGACAAGGTAAAATATCACTTTGAATAGCATTGGGAATGGAAGCGAGTGTGTTTCTTGTCAGGCAAGTTAAAAAGCATGACTTGTAAGTGCTGTTAAACCTGTACAATGTAATGAATTTCCAGTTTACACCAAACCTGTTGTGACCTCAGGCATACTTGTCCTTCTGAATGTGATCCCTATGTAAAGGTGACTCATGAAGCTTCTCACTCTATATACTCATTAGAAAAGTGCATGTGCTAAGAATGCTGGAATTGTTCTCTGTTAGGTGTCATCATGAGTGATCACTCTTTTTACAGGTCGAGACAGTCTTCCATGAATTTGGTCATGCGCTTCAGCATATGCTAACCAGGCAGGATGAGGGTCTTATTGCTGGTATTCGAGGAATAGAGTGGGATGCTGTGGAGCTGCCCTCTCAATTCATGGAAAATTGGTGTTACCATAGGTGATATTTTGGTTTGTCTATTAGCTGTTTTATTTTCTTGTTCTTGCTAAGTGGTTGTTTGACAATTGAAGAAGAAATTGCAAGTTTTTGTTTTAAAGATCCTGATATGGTTTCAAGCTCAGTAATGTGCTGAAATCCCTATTGCTCTCTCCCTCTCTTTTTTCCTTAATGCATCTGCATTTGCTTTTTATACTCTAGTATTGGTTTTCTTGTGCTTGACTTGGACTTGCTTTACAGCATGGTTTTTGGCAAATGATTATTCAATTTTGGGAAATCAAGTGTAGCCAGGTGGTCGGCTATAACTTTGCTGGATCATGACATGGATTCACTGCCACCCATTCCTCTACCTATCTTACCTATTTCGTACTTCTATTCTCTTTTTTTTTTCCTCTTTGGAATGTGTGTAGTTTTTTTTTTTTTTTTGGGGGGGGGTGTTCTGCTGCTGCTAAAACTGTTGCTTTACCTTCTCTTATATTCTGCTGTACTTCTAAACTATTTAAGTCGTTAACGTGTTTCTGGAATTGATTGTAGTTGTATTCGTGGATGAATATGTCAGTCTATATATATTCATATTGGGTGGCCCCAACCAATACTTCCTAATACAGGGAAAAAATCCGATGTGTCACTAAATTGGAAACATATTGTACTTTATCGACCGATATGTATTAATATTTTTTTTAATTTTTTTTGCTTCACTTTGCTCCTAGAAGCATAATTACACACATTTAGATATATCTAAAATCCTGAATATTTTAAGGAACCTACATTCACATATTCAATAGAAGTGACAAAAATATATAGATCAAAAGTTTTAACATTTTTTTTTATAACCTAGATTGATACTAATATCAATTTTTCAAAAATTGGTTAAAATTTCTCAAATAAATAAATAGATTACTAAAGATGGTCAAATTTTAGCATATAAATCACTTTCAATATGTTCACAAGAAAAATTTTTTTTATGTCCACCTCATTTGGTATTACCGATACCAATATGGCCATAACCAATACTGATACGGTATTTTCATTTATTATTGTGTTTCATTATATGCTGCATCTATACCTCCTAATTTTATAAGTTGTTTGATGCATAACCTTCATGCTCATTGGTATTTCTTCTCCTGTGAGAAGGTAGAAGCTGATACAAGGTGTATTGAGCCTGCTCATCGCTTGATTCATATATTTGATTCAACATTTGACAAAATTTGTTATATTGAAAATGACAGAATATTGCAAGTTAAAGCCAGTACATAAAAGTGAAACTTGCTAATTTTTCACTGAACGTTTGTTTTCATTAATCATTTACACTTTTATGCTAAAAAGAACAGTTAAAATAGATGAGAATCAGCTTGCAGTTATTTGCTATAAATTTTTTAAAAGCAAAGTGCAAAGTTTGTTTCATATGATGTGGAAATTTTCTTGAAAATATTTATTCATTTGTTCTTCTCGTGTTATGTGACATGATCAATGAAGCTTCTTATGGGTGCTACAGGGACACTATAATGAGTATTGCAAAACACTACGAAACGAGAGAGAGTCTTCCTGAAGACGTGTATCAGAAGATTCTTGCTGCTAAGACTTATTGTGCTGGCTCCTCAACCCTTCGTCAGGTCCGGCAACTTTGATACGGCTCCATTTCAGTGATTGGCATTTAACTTGTTTAATTCAGCGTAATTGGCTCCAGTAGGGCCAACACACTTTTGCCCTATCATCATAGTGTGGTAGAAGCACTTGAGTTGAGTCATCGGGCTTGTAAAATGAGTGATCCTCTTATTTTGTAGGTATCCTGTAATGAATGGTGGAATACTCTTCATTCTTTTTATTTGATGTATCAGGAAAAAGAATAATTTTGCCTTTTGCTTCACAATTCTACACACCGTTCTCATGAACCTACAGTTTTGTTAATTTTTTACGGAGAGAACTGGATTCATAACAACACTAGTTTAAACCCTAAGTATGTGACCGACTGTAAATGCAATGCACGTGCTACTTTCACACATACATGTGCCTCGCATGCATTTCCTGGATGTTAGTCAATCTACGCTATCATTTATCTTCAACCAAACTATATAGGAGGATGAAGTGAACTTGTCCCAAGCCTCTTTGGTTAAAAAGAAAAAACCACTATCATTGGTCAGCTGACTGCTTACTCATAGTGCATCAAGTCATTTCGAAGAAAAATCTGTTATTCAATTTTTGATCAGCAAGAAAGTTATTTTTATTGATCTCTCTCTTTCTGTGTAATGAGGACTTTCCACACAAGAATACTCTTAAGCGGTACAAAGTTTTTAAAAAAATGTTAGGGATAATTTGTGTATTTTGAATGATATGTTCATGCTGAATAAATCCTGGTTATATTTAGTTGGAAATTACTGTTGGGGACAATGGTTGCATCTTATCACCCAACTTGTTATATCTCGCAGATAAGATTTGCAGCTCTGGATTTGGAGCTGCACACCAGGTTTATTCCTGGTGGGCCAGAATCCATTTATGATGTTGATCAGAGGGTTTGCCACAGAACACAAGTGATCCCTCCATTTGCAGAGGATCGCTTCCTTTGTGGTTTCAGCCATATATTTGCAGGTTTGTCCTCCCACCCCTCCCCCGGCTCCAATAAAAAGGAAAAAAGAAAAAATCCATTCCACTGTGGTTCTGTTTGAAGACATCGACTTGCTAATCCTAATCATTGTTTTTCTTTTGATTGACAGGCGGATATGCAGCTGGTTACTACAGTTACATGGTATGTTGTCTTTTTCTTAGTTATTATATTTTATCTTTCTCTTCGTTGAAAAAAAAGCCCGATGCGTAGGCTCTCCCATGAGTAGAGGCAAATATATTCAACCTTACCAGAAAAATGCTGATAGGCTATTTCATGATTTTAAGAAGTAAACTGCCAATATTCACCCTTCCATCTTGGTCTCATTTTAGCAACCTTGCTATCATGGCTCACCCTTGCTTTACCTTTGAGTAATTCTTCTCTCGTTTGCTTTTCCAAAGCTGGCATCCTTATATTTTTTTCCCATCCTTGTTTTGTCTCGTGCGAGTAACAACATAATATCACATCCGCAAATGATACTGGAATGCGGAGCAGTTTATTCTGTCTCTCCTTTTTTTACTTTCCTTCAGGAGTCTAATTTGGGTTCTTTACCCTTTTATTGTGAAGAGTTATTTCTTTCCTTTGGTGTTAGTTCCTAATTTTGTGCATCTGTTCTGTACATTAGAATGTTTCTGAAAATGAAAGCAACTTTTGCAGTGGGCAGAGGTGCTGTCTGCAGATGCCTTCTCAGCATTTGAGGATGCTGGATTGAATGATGACAAGGTATGGAGGATGATCGTGCTCATTGGTTGGGAAGCCTAGCAATAACTTGTGTTGTTGCACTTCAATATATTTTCACACCTAGGTTTTTGGGTCATTGTGTGCATCATTGTGTGCATTTGCATGTGCTCGTATCTATCTGCTCTCTGAGAGTGTCCTACGTTGGATCCTTACCACATTTTACCAGATGAATGAATCCTCTGTTTTCAAACCCTTGATGCAAGAGTAGTTCAAGAACAACAAAGCCTTAGCTTCCAATATTCAGGGGCAGATGAATGAATCTTTCTTGCCATTCTGCTCAATTTGAAGGGTTCACAATTCTGATGTTATCGTGGTTACGGCCATATAGGAAAGTGATAAAAACTACTTCAAAGGTGGTAAAGATTGTTATCTTGTAAATTGTTACAATTTTTGGCAATGTTTTGGAGATTAGGCATGGTGGGGAATTTTTATTTAGTTGATAGCAAGAAACCAAAAGCTGCTTGATTATATCAATTTTGTGGTTCCAGTGCAATGTTATCTTTTGTAAGTGCTTCTAAATTGCTTCAGATGTGTGTGTATGTTTTAATTTTTTCCTTTATATTTAGAATTACATGACTCTCTTAGCATCCTCATTTCAGTTTTATATGTTTATCAACGATCTATCTCTCTCATCCCTGTAAGATAGCTGGCCTTAATATGGGGTATTTACCTTAAATTGGTGGTTCCTCAACTCTGCATTACTACCTGTAAAATGCCTCTGTAACTTGTTAAGTGTATTTTATATTAGCATATTTTGTGACTATGTCGAGTTATTCGTTGACGATAATTTTCTATTGTTCAGAAGATGTGCGTCAAATTCACGCTTGAAGATCTTCATCGTACATCTCTTGGTATCCACACCTACCTTTTGCCTAACTCGTGCTCGAGCGCCGATTTCAGAGAAGCCGGAGCTCAATGCACACTCGACCTGTGCACAAGCACCGATTCCAGAGTAGCCTGCGTTTGATGCTTATGTGACCATTGAGTGCCGATCCTAGTGAACCTAGTGCTTGAGTAACGCTCGAGCGTCGCTACAAGTATACCATGTAACCCTAGGGGCGCCCAACGAGCGCTCGAGCGCCGCAACGCGTATATTTCTAACGGTTATATTTTTTTGACCTTGTTTCGGGGTTTTCTTATAAATGGGCCGCCTTCTTTTCAAAAACTGGGACTTTCTGACCTAATTCCCAGGGCAGCCTTGTGCCCATTGTCTCTCGTTTTTTAGCTTTAAATAGTGCCCATTAGGGAAAACTCTCCTCTGCTTCATGTGCTAAATTTCTAGAGTTTTCTCCTCTTCTCTAGTTGATTAGTAACACCTTTTCTTCGCCTATTAACTCTTGTGAGCGACGTCGGTGGCGTGAAAATATGGATCCAGTGGTGTACAGTGATTCGACGGCTCGTAAAGGAAGATTAACAAGAAGACTAGAAAGTATCCGGTTTCGTTGCCTTGGGAAATTTATGGAGTTCCTTGGTAAGTATCATAAGACGGAAGTAAGTCTATTAAGTTAGTGCGTCTCTACCACCCTGTCTGTAAGTTGATTTTCTCAGTACATATCTTTACTGGTTGTTGAAGCCTGGAGGGTTTTACTCCAGATGTATACGAGTGGATCTCTATCCATTCCTCCCTTTGATAGAAGCAACTACACTTATTGGAAGGTATGTATGCAAGCTTTCCTCAATTCTATGGATGAGTGTGTGTGGGCTAGTACTCAATCTAGTTGGACTCCACCTAGAAGCACTACGGACGATAAATCGAAAGTTGTCTTTGTGGACAAAAGAAGAACTTGATGTATGTAACTGAAATAGTACGGGGTTGCATGCTATTTTTATGGTTGTGTCCCTCGAAGAATTTAAACGTATTTCCATGCACAAAATCTGAAAAGATGCGTGGGATATATTTGAGATTACCCACGAAGGAACCAAATTAGTTAAAAATTCAAAATTGTAAATACTTACTACTAGATTTGAGGAAATTAGGATGAAAGAAGATGAGACATATGATAAATTTTATGCAAACTTAAATGACATAGTAAACTCAACATTCAACTTAGGTGAAAGAATTTCTGAAAATAAAATAGTCCGAAAAGTCCTCAAATCACTTCCTGAGTGATTTAGACCCAAAGTAATTGCGATCGATGAGAGTAATGGTCTCGACAAAATGAAAATTGAAGAATTAGTTGGATCTCTTCAAACTTATGAGTGTACTCTCCCACAGTTAAAGTAGTTCAAATCAATTGCCCTTAAATCCGTTAAAAGAGAAAGAGACCATAACTCGGATAAAGAGTCGTGTAGCGATGAAGATTTTGCTTTGTAAAGAACTTTAAAAAATTTTTGAAGAAAAATAAAACCTCATCTGAAAAAGAGTAAACTCAAAAAATTTGATTTCCCCCGAAAGTGACAAGAAGGACAAACGCGAGATCAAAGACATCAAACTAAAAAACACTCAAGGGGTGCAGTGTCATGAGTGTCAAGATTTTGTCCATTTTCATGCTGAATGTCCGAATTTTAAATGACAACAAGTTCTAGTTATGAAAGGTAGTGCCACCTAAGGGATGATGAAGATGAGGAGAATGAATGATGTACTGAATAAGGCCAAGCAAAATTTAGAAGCATGTTTGGATCAAATTGATGACTCTGAGAATGAGTTAGATGCTCATTTTTGTGATTTTCTGGATGCATATGATAAACTATTTAAAGAATGTCTAAAAGTTAAGAAAATTAATGCATCCCTAAAGTACAAATTGGCTGAACTCAAAAATGAAAAATTAGCTCTTGGAACCATATTGGACATAAAAACTCAAGAATTTGAGAAATTAAATAAGTCATTTATAGAAAAACAATCAAGACCCTTGAATCGGATCTTGAAACTGCACAAAATGATCTAAAATAATTTTCAAGTGAGTCGAAGCAATTGGACCGTATACTCAGTTTGGGAAAAGTCGGCGGAAACGAAGTAGGGTTGGGATTTTCTGAAAATGTTTTGAAAGCTAATATTAACCCCAAAACTTTGTCCGAGCTACTTCCGTTCTAAGACAAGTGTTGATCAACCGTCAAGAAGTTTTCTAAAGATACATGCTAACGCACTAGGTATCCTACCCTCAAAAACTGAACGTAACCTTTGTTTTAGTTACACTAGGAAGCAAAGTTATAAATCTAATGTCTCTACTAATTTCGTTCCGATATGCCATGGATGTGGCAGAATTGGACATATTCACCCCTATTGTTTAGCCACATATTTTGGAACAATTTCAATCAAAGTCCTTAGGTGAAGACTCTAATCAATCATGTCAAACTTTTGAACGATAAAGTGATAAATCTGTACAACACAATAAAGTTCAGAACGAAAATTTGGATCTAGAAAAGTGAGCTCAATTGCCCTTTGGTCATTTATGACAAGAATAGGGAGTAGATCTCTTTATTAGGAGGAGGTTGTTTTGATGGGGGGGGGGGGCTTCCGTTTTTGTTTCATTGGTTTCATTTGTTAGGGGGAGTTTGATTGTGATTGTTATCATTTTTCCATTTGATTCATGTTCCTCCTGAGCTTAGATATTATCTATTTGTTTACTGCTAACCATATCTAAACAGGAACAGCAGCTGCAGCTCATTTATTTATTTTTCGTCTACTTTGATTTATGTGTTGTCTCTGTTGTCTATTAGGCGTAAATATTTATGTTCACGGGTTCTGTCTCGGTGGTATTTTAACCCTTGATTCTCTTGTATTTTCTTTTATTATATTTGTGAGGTTTTGTCACCGAATTGCCAAATGGGAAAATTGTTAGGCGTATTTTATGCTGGCATATTCCATGACCATGTCGTGTTATTCGTTGGCGATGATTTTCTATTGTTCAAAAAATCTGCATCAAATTTACGCTCGAAGATCGTCATCGTACATCTCTTGGTATCAATGCCTACCTTTCGCCCAACCTGCGCTCAAACGCCGTTCCAGAAAAGCCGGAGCTTGAGGCACGCTCGACTCGCGCTCAAGTGCTTATTCCAGAGTAGCCCGTGCCCGATGCTCTCGCGACCAGCGCTTGAGCATCGTTCCAATGAATCTAGCACTTGAGTAACGCTCGTCATGTACTCGAGCGCCGCTACAAGTATACCATGTAACCCTAGGTGCACCTGCCGAGCGATCGAGCTCTACAGCGCATGTTTCCAACAGTTATATATTTTTTAACCTAGTTTCAGGGCTCTCTTATAAATGGGGCACCTTCTAAAAAATCGGGACTTTTTGACCTAATTCCCAAGGTTGCCTTGTGCTACTCTCTCGTATTTGAGCTTCAAATAGTGCCCATTAGAAAAAACTCTCCTTTGCTTCATGTGCTAAAGTGTGAGAGTTTTCTCATCTTCTCCCGTTAATTAGTTATATCTTTTCCCCGCCTGTTAACCCTCATGAACGACGTCGGTGGTGTGGAAACAAGGATTCAGTAGTGTACGGTGATTCTACGACTCGTAAAAGAAGATTGCCAAAAAGATTGGAACGTGTTCGGTTCCGTTGCTGCGGGCAAATCCATGAAGTTCCTTTGTAGGTATCATAGGACAGAAGTAGGTCTGTTAGATTAGCGTGTCTGTACCATCCGATCTGTAAATCGATTTTCTTAGTGCATATCTTTCCTAGCCGTTGAAATTCGAAGGGTTTTATTCAATAGCCGTGGTTATTAAGGTTTTCCTTCATCACCAAAAATTGTATTTTTATTACTCTTCTTATTGATTTGCATGTCATGTCTTTTGGATTCATCCAGGTTAGAATATTTTTCTGTGTATTATATATTCTTGTGATTTATATTCTGCAAAAAGAAAAAGCGGTCGGAACATTATCGTGCTTTAGGACTAATAGTCCTTTTCAGAACTCAATCATTGGAATCACCTGGGTTTCTACAATGTATGAAAATTCATATAGTTTTCTATCTGGTTGCAGTTACTAGTATTTTTATTTTGTCAACCGTGGCGAAGTTGTCTTCGCTCTGATGTTTGTATATTGATTGTTCTATTGAAGGTTTCATTTACGTCATTCATAGATCTAAGATCATACCCGTCATATACATCACCAACTTTCTCTTTCACATTAACGAATAGGCATTCACATTTAAAGCAAAGGATGAATTTTTGTTAAAAATTAATCGTTCCATTTAATTTGTCTGAGAGCCAAATCATTTAACTTGTCAGCTTCTATCCATGTCATTTGATTGCTGGATTCCCTAGCACTAAATAGAACAAGAGGATTGAGTATATATCAAGTCAAAGAAATAATATTTCTATCCTATATTTGTAGAAGTCACCAAATATTTGGACTTTTGTATCAACAACTCTAGTAGTGTTTGCTGTTCACTGTCTGGCATACTTGGTTTGATGGTTAATCTAAGCAACAGGGACACAGGGCTAAATGCTGATGTTTGATACATATCGGACACTAATACTCTCCTAAAATGTGTCCAAATATGTTCAAAATTCTAACACGCTTCGATATGTTTGGTCATGTTTTAGATACACTTAAGACTCATTTTTGTTTAAAATTTTTGCTTATATTTTGTATCTTTTGATAATTGTAAAGTTCAAAATTGTGAAGTTAAAACGTAAATGTTAATTGATATATAAAAAATGTGCTATATTAAGTTTTGCCTTGATTTGTTAATTATATTATTATTATTGTTTTACTATAATAGCTTGTTAAAGATGTTATAGTATAACTCATTTATGTTAGTTTGATTGCGTACTGTCCTACAATTTTTCTTTGGGTGAAAAATAATAAAGTATACATGTTTATTACTAATTTAGTATAAAATAGTATTATTAATGAATTAAAAAAAGAATGAACTATAATTTTAGTTATGTGTTTCATGTAACATTGTGTTCTCATTTTTAGAAGAATAGCATGTCAATGTCGTATCCGTATCATGTGTTGGTGTTGATGCTTCTTAGTAGCTAATCATATGATAAGTGATGCTACAATTTACTATCTTTTCATGCTTTTCCTTCTTGACCAGGCTGTGAGAGAAGCGGGAAAGAGGTTCCGAGACACTATTCTTGCTCTTGGGGGCGGTAAAGCACCACTTGAGGTTAGTTGCACTGATGTCAGAACACCTATCATTTCCAGTGGGCATTGTTTTTACAGTCATCTCATATCGTCCGTTAGGTATTTGTGGAATTTCGGGGGCGCGAGCCATCTCCAGATGCACTTCTTCGACATCTCGGACTCTTGCCAGTGACAGCGGCAGCATGATCATCAGGAGTCTCGTGATACCGTGTTTGGAGCCAATGGTGGTTGCACATGCAGGTCTAGCTAGGCCTTTTTGATATACAGGTAAATTATTTGCCCAGACAAGCAAGCTAGATATTGAAATGCAGCTGTTCCCATCTCAACCATTGCCACCTCTATCCCCTCCACCCCACTGCCACCGTAATGGCTCTGCTAATCTTAGTAAGATAAGAAATGCTACTTGTCTCACATGCCTAAAATACATCTGCAATCTACCCTCTATATGAAGGGCACATTTTAACTTTTAATTTTGTTAAAAAATCCCAATGGGCCCTACATAATAGAGAGGGCGCTGTCGAAAAGTTGTAGGTTGGTGAGACATCTAGTAAAGCTCTAGTGACATATATTATGGTTTTGTCCTTCCAGATTTTGACTCGGTTGCTTGTTTTCGTGCCAGGGTTTCTGCTGAAGCTATCAGACATTGATCATTTACCTTGAGACTGATTATTTCCGGCTTCTCATGACTTGCAAATTTCAGAAACATGTTACGAGTTGCCGGAATTATGAAAGACTCTGTTTCCTTTGACGAGACCAGTACTTGATTCGTATCACCACTGTTTTCTTCAAATGATATTATATTAAATTTAATATAAT
>JAODPA010067204.1:0-10650 GCA_025585075.1 Nepenthes mirabilis
TGGAAACCTCCCGTGTGTCGGGAGATATGATATATGAGATACGGTGGACTTTCCTTCAAATGAATTATGAAAATAGAATCATGAAACTAGGACCATGGACTCTTAGACAGGTAGTATTCTCTGGTTTGACACGTTCATCACGGTATAAACCCGAAGAATACTTGGGCCACGTATTCTGGCTGCTTGTGTAAGCAGGTGGTGTCCGTGTCACGCCTTAGGATACTATTGTGGAAGAACGAGGACTGCCCTGGTACCCCGGGGGATTGGGGCGATTATAGACATGATATATTGGTACGATATGCAGACGACCCCCCGGCTGGGTCTAAGAATAAGCCCTCACGGCCTTAGATCATGAGGAGTATCATGATCCTTTCCTCGTTCTCTTGCATCGTTGTTGGTACGATCTACTGGCCCTGGTCCGCAAAGATTAAAGTAAAATTTGAAAACATAATTTAAACGGCAATTGAATGTTCCTTCCCTCCCATGTCACATAATATTTCAATTGCATGTTGACCTTTTCATTGTCATGTTTATATTATCCACAGTCTGATAGTAATGTATGATTATACTTGCTGGGCGATAAGCTCACCCTTGTACTCTCTCTTTTCAGATGAAAATGCCCTGATGCCCGACGAGACTAAGTAGGAGAAAGAAGCAAGATAGGCAACGTGGATTTTGAAGAGGCCTTGAGGATCTAGCTTGATTATGTATGGCATGGATATTTTGGGGAGAAATGGTTTTGATTTTGTATACTATGACGATCATGCTTCCGCAGTTTATATTTGTGGTAATGTATGGGTTTTCATAGTTGGCATCTTTACCTCAGCCGACATCATACCTGAGTTATGATGCCGGTGCCACTATAGGGTTTAGTGGATCTAAGATCCTGTGTATAATATTGAATGCTTTTGTGAAGATTGTGCAGAGTTCATACAGGTATTTGTACTTCGGTAAACGTTCAAGTTACAAACGGAACTCTGCCCAATTTTCTCAAAAAATTTATAATATCGAATTATAAAGATTTATTGACGGAGGGGTTATTAAAAGAAAAAAACACGGTTCGTCACAGAAGCATGCAATTTTCCCATTCATTTTCGGACGAACAATTACAGGGGACTTTTAAAGCTCCCGGATGCCGCGAACGGGTTGAATCTTGCGGAATCGGACATCCGGTCAATATATACATACAATTGGGATGCAAGGATTCATATTCTAGAGTCATTTCAACATTTTATGAAGGTAAAAGCATGCAATTTCCCCCTGGGTCTCGGGTGAACAGTGTCAACGCCCGTTTAGAGGGCTCAGATGCCGCAAAAGGGTCAAGAAGTCCGAAATCGAACCCGCGACCGACATACGTACATCATTGGGATGTGGTCATTCACATTTTGAGGCCAATTTCATAATACACGGAAGGGAAACGGAAAATTCCCAATTTCATGGGTTATGGTTTCGGTGAAACCTAACCAAGTAGAACAGACACGATTCGAACAAATAACTACATATTCCTTGGTCATTACTCGTGGGTTTTGTGATTCTAACATTTATAGTGGGTATCGATACAAGAACACACAATAAAATCAAGCAAAACATCGAAAGGGAACGAGAAGTAAGAATGAGAACACTTACCTCGACGCGTGCTTTTACCTTTATAACTAGCTCTGGGACGGATTTAGACTCCAAGGCCTCGATCTCCTCCCTTCTCTCACTAGAATCGATGCTCTCTCTCTCTAGAAGCTTCTGGGCTCATGGGAAAATGAGGAAAATGAAGCACGATGCAGCTTTAAAACAGACTTGCGCTCGAGCGCGACGAGCGCAAGCATTTGACCATGGTCGGCTCAAGCGCGCGGTGAGCCCGGGCAAATCTGGATTTTTGGCTCGATAGGTGGGCTTGAGCACATGGAGGGCGCGGGTCTTGCCCGCGGCAAGCCTGCAGCAAGCCTACGTCGTGTTTTCACCGTTCGGGACCCGTTTTGACCATTCTAACCCAATCTTTCACATCCTTGGACCTTGTTTTTTATTATATAACATTAATAAGTCATAATTATCATAATTTAAAACCCAAAATCTTATTTACAAAGTAACATTACACGGTTTACAGTTTTCGTTTCCGATTTACCGATTCCGGTTCTTTATCCTTTTTAATCCGATTCCTCCCACACCTTTTGACCACAATACACCTACGTTAACTTAATTACCTTCTAATTATTATAGTCTTAACCTGGAACCTCACAACTCTCCCTCACTTATAAAAATTTCATCCTCAAAATTTAGCGAACCTCAAATTCCCATAAGCACAGGTAATCTTTCTGGTAACCAGAAATCATTCCCTCAGACAACGATTATTCTAGGAAACCTCAAGCGTTTGAATCATTCTAATCCTCATCACAAAACAAATCCTTAGCCTCTCAGAACGGCTCAACCCAGACACTTACTGATTTTCTCAACCATCGATACAAGGAAGACCTTACAACGATCCTCTAAATTTTAAAAGTGACCTACAATAATGCTGGCCATTTCTCTAATTTAATTCGATACTTCAAACGAATCCAATGAACTTCCACTTCAGTTCATTCCAAGCTTCAAAAGAATTCGATCACAAGGACCTCAACCTTATTCTTAAATCTCTGAGCCATGGGTTCACAACGCTTACGCTGCGCTACTCTGATTAAAATAGTTCTAGAATAGTCATACTATGAAGACGATTCCACAATCCTCAAACTACAGCCACATTCCGAGTTACAGTCATAACGATCACCCGAAGAGTCAACATAACTTTAAATCATTACTCAGAATCTTAAGATCCCAATTACTTAGTAACCTCAAGATCTCGTTGGTATGCCAATAAGCCAATTGATTCCAGCCGAACACGTCTTCTATAATGACGATAAGTGGGTCGCCCTAATCATCCTAAAACAAATCATAAGGACTTCATATTTCATGAACTCCTTGCTCCCAAACATTGAATATGGTTTTGTCTCCAAATTCATGAACATGGCATCCTATTACCCAATCATTTGGACTTACTCGCGATTCGTCTTTCACATCTCCTATGAAACTTCAAAGACATATGAGTCCAAAGACTCGTAGCATCAATTGCCAACATTTATGCCTGCTTTCCCAATGAAAACACCGAGGTTCACTTTCTCAACCTTTAAACAGGTCTGTCCACATGCAATATCGTATGATCATCCTTTTTAATGGTACAACCATTTTGGCTCTTAAAACTTTAGGTAATGACTATCTTCAAAGACAAAGCCATAAGTTCTCAAAGCGGAGACTTTAATTGCTAATTCTGACTTACATATGGGGTAACACTAATCATGAACTTCTCCCCCACTTAAATCAAAGGTATCCACCTATCATGACGTGAGAGTAACATAACCTTTACGTTTCTCAAAGGCATTACATTCCACGATAATTTACCAGACCGATCAGGGATCAACCCAAATGACATGAACGTCAATTACCCCCATCCGATCTCCGAAAACTACCGTTTATCTTTTGTTCTAACAATTACAAATCTCTCTAGGACAAACGTCTCACTTGAATTGTAGTCCTCAAAGAATACTTGTTGGATCACTTAATAACTTCGGTTAGACTCAAGATGACCATATCCTTTCACGACACTAATCGGTCTTTCCAATAGCCATCACTTAAAACCTTATAGATCCAAAGATCATGCTACCAAAGAGCTACAAGCCTAACAGGGCATTTCCTCCACTTAACTCGCATTCCTTTGAATTTATCTATGAAATCACCTCAACACAGGCCCGAATATGGCCAAAGGATTCAACCCATAAAATTTTTTGAAACACCAACGGACCTACAAAAGCCAAACAGCATTTTCTGGACTTCATGGTGGCCATATCATCACCCCGAATACCGTCGGGGCAACCACTTCCATTGATCCCCAATTAACACGCTATGGACCCAAATCGATCTTAGAAATCATCAAGCCTTTACAACAGCCCACGTAATTCGCTTATCCATTCACAAGGTCCGTTATACAATTCATCAATCTCCTAGGCCACCCCATTTTTTAAATTCATAAACAACCTTATCAGTCCGTCTTATCTACCTCGAAGGTTCTGCGGTATTTCATAATGATACCAAAGCCTATACTTCCACGACTCTGCATGGAACTCTCAACGATCACCGTCAATTTTGACACAACCTCAAATTATCGGTCAACAGATACGTCAACCTAATCTTTCTCCTATAATCATCCTCAAATAGTCACACGGCCGGAGCCCCTCAATGACCACAAAATAACTTCAAGATGTGGCCACATATACTAATTAGACTTAACGTAGATTCTCATTGAATGTTCCATAGGAAGACGTCATCAATCTCTTGATACCTTGATCAATTCAAACTTATACCTTAGATCCCACAGCTCGATTGCCAGATGTCATCCTTTACCAATCCAACAGTAGTAGCACTGCAGTTCACCCACCGAACTACTATTAAGATCAAATTAAGACTTGGTACCTTAGCTGGCTCAAGTTCATACCCAAAATCATACAATTCAATTCCAAGATTCGTACATAAACATCCACTTTGATATGTCTTTTGTCCTTCCAAGTACTAGGTCACCTTTGCCGCTATTACAAAGCTTAGGTCTCCCAATTACCCATAGCTCGAAACACAATGCAAACATGGGTTTGGAATCCCCAAAATGACACCAGATTACAATATTAAGCCCAAGGGTCTTACCTCTTATCACGACAGGTGGCACTTAATACTGTAAGTTAATACCTTACAACCCTGAATTAAAACATTGAACCTCTTCGCCGCCCGTCTATGGATAAGGACATCCCTAAATCTTGCAATCAAACCAACTATTATTGAAACAAGCTCTCGAGGTTGTTTCATCAAAACAAAGTATTCATCCTTAAAGCTCCCATAAGCACATAGGACAATACCTCTTAATCCTCAAGACCCATGATCTTTTTCACATCAACTAACCAAGGGCAACTTCACTTCCTATCTAACATGGGACAACATGCCATACCTTCTACCAGACATGGGGTCACCGCAATGCCATCTTAAGTCTAAAAATCCACAACGTCAACCTCAATATAACCCGAGGCTACCCAAAAGTTCAAACACTTAAGCATTTTTCCAAACAATCATGAATTGTCATCCTAGGACTTGATATACCCGAGATTCACTCCAGTCATACCAATCTCAAGCTAATGGCTCCACTCTATTCCTTACACTTACTAGGCTGATCAGGCAACCCTTCTTAATGAATTATTAGCCTAAGGACTTCAATCCACAGCCGATCGAACTTAAACCTCAAATCGAGATTAATTAACCTAGTCCTCGAATCAACACTGATTAATTCAAGAACACAATTGATACCAATCAAATTCTAACACTAAGGTGTCTCTACACACTATCTTCCTCTTGACCCAACAACCAGTCACTAATATTAGTAGTCCCCGTCTAGGAGCCACTACTAATATTTCCTTGAGACTGAGACATTTTGCATTAAGTCATTCCTTGAACACTAGCCAGGACACATAAGCTAGCCAATTGAACTAAATCATCACTCTTAACTTAGTGCAAGCCTAAGTCATTGGGCTTGGGGTAACCAAAACTACCTGGACTAGCTTAATCACCAAACACCTTTATTTACTTATTCAATCAATCTTCATGTAGCCTAAACTTCAGCATACGATTCAGATCAAACCTAAGGCATCTCTTTTTTTTTCTATGATACCAACTGTGATTGATCAGATTATTCTCCATCGAATAACATCCATCATTGGTAACATAAACCAAAGTCTATAATTAATATTCATGGATTCTACAGAAATTTCGGCAGAGTTTCCTCTGTAACTGGACGAAAATAAATATACGACCTGCTCAAATACATACTATACAAGCACACATCTAACAAAAATAATTAACACAAAGTCTACAACACAACACACAGGATCACAACATCTGTCATATCATCCATAGCTCCAACACAGTACTCCTATCTACCGTATTAGATCTAGAGAGATGCCATCTAAAATAAAACAAAGCTCAAAACATCAACATAAATGCGAAAGTGTAACTAAATCATCAAAACTTGCAAAAGCATAACAAAACCATAATATAATAACAAGCCACCTTCATCCATGAGTGGCTGTTACATTCCATTACAGCAATATGACCAAATCTTCAATGCACTTGATGTCCAGCTAACCTATTCAAGCAAGTTTCTCTCCTTGCTCTATCTAATCTTGTGCTGGTTAAGTGTTCTCATATGGAATGATAAACAGTAAGAGTGAGTGTACAGCTCATCAAATGTAATCATAAGTCACATCTCATAGTAGAAAGCAATAGAAGCAATAACTGAAAGGGGGGAACACATGTAATCTCAATGGTCAAGAATCTTAAGAGGGAAACAGGGGAGTTCTGTGATCATTAGACTCTCACGGTTACACTGGTTATGTATTAATCATTTTCATTTTACATCATCTTTGTGGACCCGGGCTAGTAGGTCGTACTAACCAACAATGTGAGAGGACGAGGAAACGAATGTGTCTGCCACACATTCTAAGGTCGGCTATATTTTATGTCTGCAGCACTTGGCCATCATCTATATTTTAGGTCTGCAGCACTCGACCATCAGATACATTTTAGACCTGCGGCACTCGGCCATCTTAATCGCCCCATATCCACCGGAGACCAGGCAGTTCCCTGTTCTTCCACAGTAGTATTCTAAGGCGTACCACGAACATCACCCGCTCCCACGAGCGGCCAGAATACATGGCCAAGTATTCCTTGAGTTCACACTGCGATGGACATGGTAAGTCAAAGACTACTACCCCTATAAATCATAGTCCTAGTTTTGAGATTAGTTCCAATACTTGGAGAGAAAAATCCACATTTGCATACACATTTACAATTCGAAAAGTCCCATTCCCATCACATATATCTCCATCCAGGAGATCGTTCCATCACATCACACAATGTGGATTTCCTTCCATTTACTTACTCGGACAACTTTCTGTGTGACTCAATCCCCTTATTCTTAACAAATCATTCCAAGTTCATGAGGGAGATTAGGATTTCTTACCTATGATGATCACATATCATTTAGAAGCCTCCAGGACTCATTCCATCGCTTTTGGCATAAGGATACACATTTCGGAGCTTACATTACATTGAAACAATTAGATATCACTTTCAAAACAGTTAAATGAGGGCAAAACATGTACATTTCCCATTTCATTTCAAGTGAACAGTGTCAGGCTTCTTTTTGAGTATCAGGACGCCACAAACACTTCGATACTTGTGAGATCGGACGTCCGGTGGATACGTACACACAATTGGGACACGATGTTTCATATTTTGAGCTTGATTTAACATAATACGATGATAGAATCATGCAATTTTCCCATTCATTTTCGGACGAACAATAACAGGGGACTTTTAAAGCTCCCGGATGCCGCAAACAGGTCGAATCTTGTTGAATCGAACATCCGGTCGGTATATACATACAATTGGGATGCAGGGATTCACATTTTAGAGTCCTTTCAACATTTTATGAAGGTAAAAGCATGCAATTTCCCCATTGGGTCTCAGGTGAACAGTGTCAACGCCCGTTTAGAGGGCTCGAACGCCGCGAACGGGTCGAGACGTGCGAAATGGAACCCACGGCCGACATATGTACATCATTGGGATGTGGGGATTCACATTTTGAGGTCAATTTCTTGATACATAGAAGGAAAATGGAAAATCTCCAATTTCGTGGATTAGGGTTTCGATGAAACCAAACCGAGTGGATCGGACACGATTTGGACAAATAACTACATATTCCTTGGTCATTAATCATGGGTTTCATGATTCTAACATTTATAGTGGGTATCGACACAAGAATACCCAATAAAATGAACCAAAAAATCAAAAGGGAATGAGAAGTGAGTGTGAGAACACTTACATCGACGCGTGCTTTCACCTTTATAACTAGCTCTTGGACGAATTTGGACTCCAAGGCCTCGTTCTCCTCCCTTCTTTCACTAGAATTGATGCTCTCTCTCTCTAGAAGCTTCTGGGCTCATGGGAAAATGAGGAAAAATAAGCACGACGCGGCTTTAAAACAGACTTGCACTCGAGCACGCGGCGAATGCAAGCATTCGGCCATGGTCAGCTCGAGTGCCCTGCGAGTGCGGGCAAATCTTGATTTTGGGCTCGATAGGTGGGCTCGAGCACACGGAGGGCATGGGTCTGGCCCGTGGCAAGCCTGCAGCAAGCCTACGTCGCGTTTTTGCCGTTGGGACCCGTTTTGACCATTCTTACCCAATCTTTCACATCCTTGGACCTTATTTTTGATTATATAACCTTAATAAGTCATGATTATCATAATTTAAAACCCAAAATCTTATTTACAAGGTAACATTTCACGGTTTACAGTTTTCGTTCCCGATTTACCAATTTCAACTCTTTGAGCTTTTTAATCCGATTCCTCCCACACCTTTTGACCACAATACACCTATGTTAACTTAATTACCTTCTAATTACTATAATCTTAACCCGAAACCTCACATGGGAGGTCATCTCGCAGGAAGAGATGGCCGTGCGACTGTGCAAATGGATTAATTGACTTAAGGATTTGAAGGAGTATTTTGGTGTCCTTCAAGGGAAGTGAGCAATATCACTAATAATTGGCACTAGAAATTTTCGGTTGCAATATGTCTTGATGCTCCATAAAAGGTGTTGTAGTAAGAATTTCAAATAGTTTCTAATATCTAAGTGAAGAGAGTGCTCTGTCTTTTGTTCTAGGACAGAGAACTCCCTCATAAGTATGAGGCTAATAAACTGTGAGATGAGAAGCCCTCACCATTTTGATTTTGAGAATATTAGGGCAGCAAGAATTGTGAGTACTAATTGAAAAATTGTGGAATTGGCAGACTAGGATGGTCCATTCATTGTGAATTGGATGATATGTCAAGATAGGATCAGTTGACTCGTCGGTAAGCCGACAGGTCAATAGTTTTGCAAGTATCCGACCTTGAGATTTTTGGGTGGCTACTCTAGTCGCTTTACCAAGGTTGGTTGTAATCTGATGACTTTAGGCCTTATCTTAGTCGTATCAATGACTCTAGAGGCTTCCTTAGGTTCATAAGTACAAGTCAATCTAGGTGGCCGAGATGAATCAATAGACATAAGTTACAAGATGAGTTCAGCGCACTCATAATGGTTAATTAGAGTTGCGCAGTAGAAGCATGTAGGCCCTTGGCTCAGAAATTTCAAAATAGAATTGAGGTTCCAAGTGAATAATCACTTTGGGGCTTGGGATGAATCAAAGCAAGGGTCAAATAGCCATTTGCAGTTTTGTGATAGGCCCGTTTGAAATTTTAACTTGCCTGCAAATCGATGGATTTCATAAAGTCTCCCATGTATAGATGATTGAGGAAGTAAGCATGTAGTCGAGTTAAGTCATTACGTGTGACGACCCGAGTTCCTGAATATGATAATTGGGAGATAATTAAGTTAAAATAGGTAAATTGTATTCAAAAGGTACGGGAGGAATGGATTGGAAAGCTCAAAGAACCGGAACTAGTAAATCGGGAATCGAAATCGTAAGTGGTGAAATGCTGATTCGTTTACAAGTTTCGGGTTTTAAATTGTGATAACCATGACTTATTGAGGTTATATAATCAAAAATAAGGTCCAAGGATGTGAAAGATTGGGTTAGAATGGTCAAAACGGGTCCCGAACGGCAAAAACGCAACGTAGGCTTGCTGCAGGCTTGACGCGGGCCAGACCAGCGCCCTCTGCATGCTCGAGCGCTCCCATCGAGCGGCAAAAACCAGTAGCAATCCCGCTCGATACATGCTCGAGCCCCGCTCGAGCGGTGGGCTGCCGAAGCCTTGCCTCCTGCTGGACGGATACCGTCTGGACGGATACCGTTACCGGCCTACCTTCGGGTGGCATACCGTACCGATCCCGTGAGATGGGATATTACCGTTACAGGCCTTAGATTGTGTGGAGTGAACACAATCTATCCTCGATTATTCGCCCCCACGGCTAGTAGGGTATATTAGCAGGGTCAGTACCGATATGTTATGATGTACCGTTTACTGTTTTACCGATATGATATGTTACCGTACCGATTACCGAATATGAAGTACCGATTACTGATGACTGTTTATGGTTTACGGAATACTGTACACTGCATACTGTTCACCGATTTCTGATTTATGGAATTTAATACCGTCATAGCATGATTTCTCTGTTTCATGGATTATATTCTGATTAACCGTTATATTTGAGCATAGTTACATGACCGTTCTGCATCATGGTTTTACTGCTCACGTGCATGTACCTTGCTGGGCCTCGGCTCACTGTTTTAGTATTTTTTTTCCCCTCCAGATGAGACAGTAGAGCTTTTACCTGACGAAAAAGAGTAAGCAGAGAGAGAAGCTTCTTGAAGACTTTTGAGGACCATAGCATAGTGGAGCTATTTTGGAGAAGCCTGTCAACGTAAAGGCCTAGTTGCATATGATTTTGTATACTGATCTTGTGATTTTTGATGTTATAGAACATGTGGAATTTTGTATAACAAACATGTGAAATGTATGTCTGTAAAAGAAAAAGAAAAAGCTATGCTTCTGCAGGTTCTTAGTTACTTCCGCTATATACTCT